>JAKTSQ010000059.1:0-35905 GCA_030580295.1 Yamadazyma sp. yHKS699
GGTAGTTCTGTGTTCAAGCATGTGTCCATAAAGTTCATCAAGAATAGACTGGAACTTTTCTGCGTTCTCTTCTCCCATTTCTTCTGCACTCAACACTCTGCCATTATCCACAAACCCATACAATCCATGAGGTGTAGTCAAAGCAAGGAATATGCACCTGCCTTCTCCTGTTTTAGCCTGAAAAACAGTGGCTTCTGACAGTCCACAGCTAACCGAAATATCTATATCAGCCCATCGAAACAAATATTCGATACGGAGACTTAAAAACCGTGCGAATACTTCATAGACAGCCCATTGTTCAGGCGCATGTATCCACCTCCAACGATCCTCAAATAGATACTGTCGAGATCGGGTGATCCAGTTTTCTGCTTTGCTTGTATCACTTCTACTGCTCTCGATACTAGCGTTTAACGCGTCAGTAAGCAACACAGCGCCTTGGGACAAGTAGCCATCTAAAGTCTGCCGCAAACGGAACCTCAAAGACCGGGCATTTTCCATGATAGCACGGCGAGTACCTTCTGGAGGATCATAATCGTCGAATAATAACTCAACCTTTGGATCAAAATCGATATGAAACAACAACTGTGCTTTCACCATGAGAAGTATCAGTTCCCAATCTTCTTCCGCTGGGTTGGGAAGGTCTGCCATACATCTGGTGCCACATTTCCGTAAGTGATCCATTAAACATTTCTTCAAAAGAGGATTTTTGATATGTTTGTGAAGGAAAGTTGTGGATAGCGGTAGGCCAGTGTTGTCGTAATCTTTGAGGTCCTGCACACATTCGCCCATGTGCTCCTCGAAGTATGCCAGCTCCAGTGGTTGTTGTTGTTGACTCATAGGAATATGAAGTGGTATATAAGTTGCGATTTATTTTAGGGTGTAAAAGAAATTTTATATCAGTAAATTCAGTGTTATGCAGGTCCTTAATTGATCGTAGTCTTCATTTCAGTGATCTCGCCTGAGGGTTCGTGAGAGACTATAATTAACAAGCAGAATGTTTTCTCCCACCTTTTGCGAGGAAGAATGTCAATTTCACTCATTCATTAAAAGGATACGTATTCAACTAAAGACAATCTCGTAACGTGACACGAGGTACCAGGCCTCCTGTTCCGCTAGCGGCGTTACATAGCTTCAATGAGTTCCTGCAATTGATGTAAAACCATGTAATCAGGTATCTCTAGGGCCCTAGGGGGTAGGCGTTGCCGTGAAATCGTATCATAAGCACGCCGTAAACTTCTGATCCGCCGGTAAATGGCTAATCTGTCTTGAGGAAAGAAGAATTCTCTTAACTGCTGGACTGCTATTTCCTCTACCCTAGTGGGTATCATTTTCACGATACATAAAATGATGAAGGCTTTAAGGAGCGTCATGACATCATCCGTGATGTCAATCACCATCGTTCTGGTTGGAACATCTCCGATATTCTCGTCCGGTAACTGCGATTGAAGGTCAAAAGCTAACTGGACGATAATACTTGTTTTGAGGTCGGTGATGATAGCAGTGTCGGTACCGGCTGACATCATATACCAAAAAGCTTGATTCCAGATACCCCTGCACAATGTTGCATCTACTTCATCCATTTCTTGACACCTTAACACTCTTCCATTACGCACAAACTTGTGCAAGCCATGTGTTTTCGCCTCGACAACAATCGTGGGAATCGTGAGACTTCTGGGAGCCCTTGGTCCGGCGTGAAGATCAGGTATGTAAGTTTCCCCTCCTCCCGATCTCAATGAATGTTTATCCACTTGAATATCATAACCAGTCAAGTTAAACAATACCTGAGCAGGTTCCGCCATATACCTTTTAAGAGCATCAAGAATATCCGATTCAATAGCATCAGCGGCAAGGTCTCCATCAAAGAGGGGCCGCCACTCAAAAAGTGAGCCATCCAAGGTTTTGATCACATTCTGCCACTTCCGTCTCGCTTCCGGATTATTGTCACTTGCGACGATGCTGCCTCTTACGTCCGTAAGAAACTGTTCAATAACATCTGGCGACCACTCATCTATCGTCGCTAACAGACAAGCGTTCAACCCTAGTGCCCCGGGGGGTGCTGTCCATCCTCTAGCAGGATTACCCCTGGAAGGTCTATAAACCCGTCCAGGAGGACACACAATTGGTGGATCGAGAGGGAAATGAAACAACAAATGTGCCTTGATCGTAAGAACAGGGAACTCCCTATCTTCTTCGGCTCCATTTTCAAAATATCTATCGGCGGATCTCAGTAAGTGGCGTGTTAAACAATTCCTCAAGAGTGGGTTTCCTATGTTTTGCTTGAGGAAAGCCGTGGGAGGAGTGGTTTCAAAATCCCGGAGTTGCTGTTTCCGTATGTGCTTCGAAGAACTCTAGCTCTGTTGGGGGCCCTAAGTTTCCATGTTGATAAAAAAGATTAAGATGTGATGTGTAACTTTTTGCAACTTCAAAAAAGGGGCGCGCTCACACACACACTCACACACACACACCATAAGCGATATGTTCTGTGTGTGTAGCCCAATTTACCACCTCGATACAGAACTTCGATATCTCCCATCTTCTGCAATTGCCGCATACCATCTTCAACTATTTGGGGTCATAACATACACTTGTATTAGCTTCGTATTCGACACAAGCATGAAACAAACCACCAACATCATTCTAAAGTATGAGAACCATTCAAAATGATTCACCAATGATCATGTATCAAACGTAGGTGTCATGCGATGTAGAACTGGACCTGTCTTTTATTGAGCTGACATCTTAGTGATACATCCAATTATGTTTTCATAGACTTCAAACTCATTCAGCAATCTTTTACGTCCGGTTAAACCTCCCCAAAAAAGAACTTATCCAAACGCAAGATATCACATATCCGAAGGGTGAGTTTCTGACACCACTGCTTGGAACTGTTGGAGTTGGAATAGCATGAACACCTTCGAAAACTTACCAAGCTCAATCACCATGTCGGCATTGTTACTATCAGGTCGTGAATCATTAGAACACTTAGACTATAGTATGATGATTCAAATACGAACAATATGACATGGTTTTGCATAAAAGTAAGGTAGACTTCTAATGACTTCGTCTGAGATTAAGTTTTAAAAAAACTTAGCTTAGGAATACCATCTATTTGGATCGGGGCTTCCTAACTCACGCTTCGACGTCATTTCATCTAGCACAAGCACATCATGTAATATTTTAGTTGACTTTGTTGTTTCTTTCTCTAAGCAATGGTTAGGTGAAGTTGTCCTAAAAAAACGTTGAAGCCGCGAAGTGCATAACTATACCCCTGTTGGTAATAACTCTCAAGCGTGATTATGTAATACCCTGCCCAATTAGGTATAGACATATTTATTATATACACTAGGGATTAGCTTAAAATTGGGTTACTCTTTTACTTCGGCTGTTGACCACCAAAGGATGATTTCCCTATGTATACTCGTTCTATCGTGTGCCTACCGATGAGTAAAAGTCAGTCCCCTATATGCTATACCTGTGGTACAGGGGAACGAAAAAGATCTACATATACTGTTGGAATAGAATAAAAATTGATCGACAGATGCATAATGAATTACGAGAATGCTTAATGGATAAGTTCCAAGGTAAATGACAGTGAGCATACTCAAGGGAGAAGGTGAGCAGTGGCATCCTATGGTTCCAGTCTAGTCACTGGTTTGGGATTTCCTGGGATTTCCTGGGACTGCTATAATTAGGTAACCCTCCATATAACTTGATTTAGCATGATTTTCATTATATCAGTCGTCTTTCTTTCATCAACAAAAAGATAAATCGTGCAGGGTAAATAGATAAATCGTGCAGGAATGACAGAGACAAGATATCGGCTCGGCTCATACGAAGTACTTTTATTCATCAACTGTTTACATATTGCCAATCGCTAACGACGAGGACCCAATTTCTCCAATATAGAAGGTCCTTGTTCCTCCCATTCTTGCTTGTTGATCCACAAATGATCTTTGTCACTCATAATGTTGGCTAAAACCGCACCTCCTATGAACACCATGTGTCTCCTTCTTGGAGGATCTTCAATCTTCACTTTGAATTTATCTAATCTCGAAGCATCACCATTCAAAACTTTAGTCAACCATAATTGTTTAAGCTCCTTTTCCAAACGTGATGGAAGACCCGGGTACATGGAAGACCCACCAGATAACACAATGGCTTTGAACAAACTAGATCTAACATCAACATCAGCCGATTGAATAGTATTAAATAAACACTCTCCCACACCCGGCTGTTCAACATCCACCAAGTGAGGCTGAAACAAGCATTCTGGGGCTTCAAATCTCTCTTGTCCGACCTTAATAACTCTTCCATCGGGCAACTCGTACGATTCAACCAAAGCGGTGGTTTCTTGGGCCAATTTGGTGTCCAATTGCAAGTCGTATGAAACATAGCAGAGTTTCTCCTTTATTTGACGAACGGTTTCGAAATCAGCGGTTCTGTTGAACGCATACCCACGACGTAACAACAAGTTGATCAAATTCCGGGTAACATCTCTCCCGGCCACATCCAATCTTCTGGTTAAATGGTTCAACACCACCGATTCATAAACTGGAACAATATGGGTAACACCATCTCCTGAATCAACAACAACTCCCGAAGACAACCCTTGGGCATACAAAGCCAACACTGCCTGGATAGCCACGTAAACACCGCCAAAATTGTACTTTTCAAACATCACCTCACACATAGTCTCCCTATTCTTCAATGGGTTCATAGGAGGCTCAGTCAACAAGATCTTTTTTCCGTTGGTATCCAATTTCATTCTCTCGTAGAACGCATAGTCCCATAAGTGCTCCATATCTTCCCAGTTCTTGATGATTCCGTTTTCCATGGGATAACTGATTTGCAATAAAGACCGGACGTCGCTGGCTTCGCTACCGCACATAATATCCTTGATTTCTATATCGCTGGGCACCAAAGTGCTTCTTTCTTCCGCTCTCAAGATGGGTCTTCCGACTATGGAGGGGAACGTGTGGTCGGGGAAGTTGGTGCCGGCCCTTCCTATTTTGACAAACCCGGTACCTTGGTCAAGGACTAATAGTTAGTATGAACGAAACAGAACGAATCGGCGTATTTGAACCGCATTTGAGCGTGCGTTCTAGGTGTGCCGACAAGGTGGGCCAACAAGGTAAGCGTTCTATGTGCGCCGTCAGCGGTGGGTGTTTGGATGCTACGTACCAATTGGAGTATCTGCCATGATGAATGTAACGTCAATGGATTAAGTGAGCTAGTTATGAAAATGGTTTTGGTTGGAGTGTGAGACTTGGCGAGTATGGGCGGGACACGACTTTTCTGGGTATGGCTATGGCTGGGGTGTATAGAGTGTGATGTGATGTGATGTGATGTGATGTGTTTGTGTTTGTGTTTGTGTGATGTGTAAGATGTGTGTGTAAGATGTGTGTGTAGTTGTGATTGTAGTTGTGATTGTAGTTGTGCTTATGTAATTAAATAGTTAGCTGGGAGTTTCAAGTGGCTAATACCTTTCTGGGCTTATACCTTTCTGTTTTACCTTTCTCGGCTTATCTTACTGTACCTGCGGGAGCTTATGGGCAAACGTCAAATACGACGTATGGGTCTTGATCTCAGCCTCCACTTTGGTGACGTTTCTCCAGTTATACTTTGCATCACCTTCTTTCACCCGTACACCCTTTCCAAACGGATTGAACCCTTTGTCAGCACCCTTTTCAGCCTCATCTGCCTCTTCTTCCACATATGCTCTTTTGTCCCCCGATTCTGGCTCAGAATTAAGATACGATTGTTTTCTGGCCTCTATACCTTTAGTACGTCTGGATTGAATATCTTTTATCCGCTTAACCACATCATTGACATCCCGGATCATTTCCTTCCTGGCCTCCCACCGTCTGCCGGCAACTTCCACGAGCTGGATGTCAATCCACCCGTTATCTTGTAAAGATTCAACGGTCTTTTCTACTTGCTCCATACACGGTGAGAAACAGCACACGCCCACCCTTTTATCTTGGGCAATAACCGACGCAAGGTGGGGAATGGCGGTCCACGGCGACGGCAAGTCCAAGAAAATGGCATCGGCGCCGATGCCGTTGGTGGAGAAATCGGCTGGAATATCGTTAATTTCAAATCCTCCTTCACATACATCTCTATGGGTAAGCAAAGTGTTGGCTCCCAACCGGTGCTGGGAAAACTCTTTCTGGGCTTCGATGTACCGGGGTTCGTGGAACTCGTACGTGAACACACGGCCTTCTAGCCCCACGGTTCGGGCAAATGAATGGGTGAAAGAACCAGACCCAGTTCCGGCTTCAATGACTCGGCTGCCGCTGCTGACTCTCATTCTCTGCATGATATACGACGAGTCGGGGGAATAAACTATCTGGGTTCTGTGGGGAAGCGATAGCGTCCATAGTTCGGGGGTGGGATGTAACAAATGAATGAACCCGTATCCTTTAGCACCTTCCATCTGTTCTCCATACCGTAAGCCTATCATGTCATCGTGGCGGAAATGGCCATACCTGGTGTTGATGATTTCGCCTTTTGTGACGTGGATGGGTTTGGCGTCGGTTCTGCCGATGAAGGCGATGACCAAGTCGCCTTCTTCAATGACGTCTTTGTAGCTGTAAAAAGACATGGTGAAAAAGATGAGATGCGATCTGAAGGATTTGAGTTGGGGACTGGTGTTTATAATTTGTACAGTTTTATTGTATTTTTGTGTTATTGTTCTTATAGTGTAGAGTTTGTATAGAATTTGTTGTATAGAATTTGTTGTATAGAATTTATAGTGTAGAATTTATTGTATTTATTGGTATTTGTTAGTATTTATTGTATTTATTGATTTGTTGGTATGTATTGTATTTATTGGTATTTGTCAGTATTTATTATTTATTGCATTTATTGTTTATTCTTATCTTATCTATTCTTATCTTACCCCTAATAGTACTATTATAAGTGTACCAGCTGCCACAAATCCCTCTATTCACGTACACCCACCATGTCTTTTTCCTACCATCTATCTCTCTCCGCACGACCACTTGCGAGAAAAATTATCAACGAAAAACCCTAACAACATGTCCGCTTCATCTTCGTCTTCTGGTGCCCCCGGCGGCTCAGAAGGATCTAATTTCGAGGACTTGTACTTGGAATCGTACGCGTTCACCACGGCTGCCGCGTTAGTGGGTTCCGTCGACAGAAAAATCTTTGTTTCCTTAAGAGATGGCAGAAATCTCTTTGGTGTGTTGAGAACTTTTGACCAGTATGCCAATTTGGTGTTGCAAGACACGTTTGAAAGAATCTATTTGGGGGTCGAAGGGGAGTCCACGGCCTTTGCCAAGCCTGAGCGGTTTGGCGAAACCTACAGAGGGGTGTTTATGATCAGAGGTGAAAATGTCGTGATGATGGGAGCAGTGGATATTGATCATGAAGATGACCATTTAAAAGTGTTGGAACAAGTTCCGTTTGAGGTGGCCGAAAAGGAGTTGAAGGTGACACAGAAAGAGAAAATCAAGGCGGAGGCCGTTAAGTCCAAGAAGTTGTTATCCAGAGGTCTTATAAATGACTTTGTAAAGTCCGATTTGTATTGAGGATATGAGAGTGGTTGGAATGGGGCTTGCTGTCTTTAATTAATGTACTATAGAATGCAATATATATTAGATTGTAAGGAGCTCTATAGAGTTTAATGAGATACAAAGAGTTAATGAGATGCAAACGGAGTCATTGAGGTACAAACGTAGTCAACGAGACCAGGAGTCATTGAGTTAAATGTATAAGACTGAATGACTGTAAAATGTGTAAGAAAGGACTTGTGTGAATGTATGAGACAGAAACTGAGTTGAATGTGTAAGACAGGAATTGAGTTAAATGTGTAAGAAAGAACTTTAGTCTAAAGTCGAAGAGCAGGGTCAATTAATTGTCTTACAATGGCTAGAGCTCAGCCAATGTCCTCAAATGGCTAAGAGCTATTGAGTTGAATGTTCTATGAAGGGTACAAAGAACTAAAGGAAGGAGACTAAAGGAGACTAAAAGGGACTAAAAGACGGTATTGAATTAAGAGTCCTAAAACTAAGATTCAGTTGAGTTAGAAGTGCTGCAAGGCTAAGAGTCAATTGAGTTAAATGTCCTAAAGCGTATAACGAACTAAATCAGCAATACTAAAAGAGGGAGACTAAAGAAGGTATTGAGTTAGAAGTCCTAAGACGAAGATTCAATTGGTGGTTCTGTGAGCTAAGAGTTAATTGAGTTAAAGTCCACTGAAGGATTAAAGGAAAGTAAAATTAAAGAACTGAATGTAGCAAAGACTAAGAAGGTGAAGAAATAATAAGACTAAGAAGTAAGAAGTAACAGTAAGCCTTATAAGAGTAAAGAACAGCAAGCCTCTGCTGAAGAGCAATTAAGTCAAATACTGTATAAAGCAGTTAAATGAAGCTAAAGTCATACTAAACCGAAATGCAGTTGAACTCAACTAATGACTATGACAAGAAGAACTAATGAAGAACTAATGAATATGACAAGAACTAATGAAGGACCAATGACTATCACAAGAACCAACTCTCTAGCCTCCCGGACTGTCCTACAACTTCGATAACTTCCCATAATTGGCCTCCTGGTTCTCAAAATACTCAACCATATCCCCAAACTTCTTAGCCTCATCACGTCCCAATTGACTCAAGTGGGCTTCGTCAGGCCCATCGGCAATCCTCAAGGTTCGGGCATGAGCATACATGGTAGCCAACGGAGTGTCCTGAGAAACACCCTCAGCCCCATAAACTTGAATACACCAATCCAAAACCTTCAACACCGTCCGTGGAGTCACAATCTTGGCCATAGATATATCTCTCTTGGCTTGCTTGGCATTACTGATATCGATTTTATGAGCAGCATTAAGCACCAAAAGACGACACTGTTCTATACTGATCTTATGCTCAGCAAAGGCCGTGACAAACGACTCTCGCTTATTCATTGGTTTGCCAAAGATCTCACGAGTGTTGCCTCTCTTGCTGGCCAACATCAACGCGTACTCTCCGGCGCCAATTAACCGCATACAATGGTGGATTCTGCCGGGTCCAAGACGAGATTGAATAATCTCAAATCCTCTTCCAGCACTTGCAAGAATAGCATTGGGCATATCTTCAGCAGACACCTCATAATTGGAGAATTTGACCTCACAGTGGCCGTGTGGCGCATCGTCGTACCCAAACACAGAAAGCGGTCTAATAACCTCAACTTGTCCCGACAGCAACGCTTTTTTTGCGTCCAAAACCAACACACTGTGATTTCTATACACCACATCGCTGGCTTCCGTCTTGCACATAACAAGCCAGACGCTGCACCGGGGATCGCCGGCGCCTGACGCGAACCACTTGACCCCATTCAACACATAGTTGCCGTTGGCGTTTTTAAAAGCAGAACATGAGATATTCAATGCGTTGGACGAAGAAGTGCCTTTTTCAGTCATCAAAAACGCCGACCGGATGTTCCCATCGAGCAATGGCCGCAACCACTTCTGTTTCTGGTACAGGTTGCCAAACTTGGCCAAAATCTCCATGTTACCTGTATCAGGGGCGTTGGTGTTGGTGGCTTCGGGAGCAACAAACGATCTACCAAGGTATTGAGCCATCAATCCATACTCCAAATTGGTGAATCCCGATCCTTCGGCGTAATGCTTGGATAAAAACATGTTCCAAAGGCCCAATTCCTTGGCCTTTGCTTTCAACACTTCGGTGATGTGAGGAGTGGATTTCCATCTGACGGCAGGGTCTTTGCTAATTTGATCAAAGTAGATTTTATCTGCAGGGAGACAGTAGTTGTCGACGAAGTCCTTACACTTCTGGATGGCCTCGAGGCCGTGGGGAGAGAGCTTGTCTAAGAAAATGGCAGGGATATCTTGTTTGACGGACATTTTGACGTTTGTTGAAGAGGAAATTAACCCCACATTCGGCAGTCCATTTATCGGCACGTAATGTGGATAACCTGTAGTTTTACTTGTGTTTTAACCTGCTTTTTAACCTGCTTTTTAGCTGCATTTCTAACCTGCACTTTTAGCTGCATTTCTAACCTGCACTCTACCCGCACTCCAACCTGCACTTCTAACCCGCACTCAAACCGCACTCCTTCCAACTCCAATTATTTGCCTTCCAAACATGGAGTTCGATTCAGATATCCCCCAAATCCCCGACTACAAGTTGTCAGAGAAACAATTCCAGTTGTCCGGCACTTCCGACGCGTCCACCAGATCCCTCGTGTTCAACGAATTGATTGAATCCATCAAACAAAACGATTTGGCCCCCTACTACTTATACTTGCACCAAGAGTATCAAGACTTCCCATACGACGACAACTTATACCAGAGTATTGCCAGCAAGAACAATGAGCAGATCCAGGAATTGAAAGCCAAGGTCAAGGAGGCCGAAGGTGAAGAAGAAACAGAGTTGGACATAGCCCAGACCAACCTCAAATTGGCAGACTATTACACGAAAATTATAGACAGAAAGAATGCCACTGAAAGCTACAACAAGACATTGGAGCTCACGGCCAACACCGGGTCCAAAATTGATATTTTGTTGTCGTTGGTGAGAATCGAGTTCTTCTTTAATGATTTTGCTGGGGCTTCGAAGTACTTGGAACAGACCAAAGTGTTGAGTGATAAAGGTGGTGATTGGGAACGTCGTAACCGGTTCAAAACCTATAATGGGATCTACTTGATGGCCACGAGAAACTTCAAGGATGCCTCCAGCTTATTGATTGACTCCTTGGCTACTTTCACATCATCGGAGTTGTGTTCGTATCATCAAATTGCCCAATATGCCATCATTACGGGAATATTGTCATTGGACAGAACTGACCTTAAACCCAAAATCATCGATTCTCCCGAAATCTTATCCATATACTCATCGGCCAAGGAATTAGAGCCTTTGATCAACTTGACCAATTCCTTATACACCTGTCAATACAACTATTTCTTTGAGTTCCTTTTAGAAACCGATGAAAAGCTTTTACTCCCCAACAAGTACTTGTGTCGGCATTCGGGGTACTTTGCTCGGGAATTGAGGTGTAAGGCTTACGGCCAGTTGTTGGAGAGTTACAAATCGTTGTCGTTGAAGTCCATGGCCCATAGTTTCAACATATCGGAACAGTTTTTGGACAATGACTTGTGTAAGTTTATTCCTAATAAGAAGTTGAACTGTACCATCGACAAGGTCAATGGGATAATTGAGACCACCAGGCCTGATAATAAGAATAGCCAGTACCATTTGTTGATCAAGCTGGGAGATAATCTTTTGACCAAGTTGCAGAAATACGGGGCTGTTGTGAAATTGAGTGGGGCTGAAAAGGTGAACTAGTTGTCAAACAAGTTGACAACTAGTCATAAAGGTCAACTAAATCAACAAAAGTCAAATAAAGGTCAACTAGTGAAGCTCAGTCATGAAAGACTAATGTCAATTATTGCCTATTGCCTTCCCATTGCCTTTTCATATTCTGATCTCTACAATATACACTAATTCTAGACCCGTAACGTTTGGTGCGGTGATCATTTTTTTTCAACGTCAAGCCTTTTTCAGCCACTTATTGCCCCTGCAAGCCCAGTGTACGGCCAAAACCACAGAAATCTCCACATTTCGAGGCGTGGGTATTTGTCAGCGAACGGCATAACGTCGCCGTATTTTGACGCCCGTCATTAAACCCGAACGGGCCAATAGATTTTCTGGCTGCTGCGGCTGCAAAATCTACACCAAGAAATAAAATAAGAAACAAGAAAAAACGATATGCCGGTTTCCATTGCATATTTAAATCGTTGTATATAAACAACGGTTCTCCAGTGAAATTCCGTATTCATCATGAAATTTTCACACACAGCCATTTTTGGCTTGGTGGCTGGCATGCTAGCTGGCCCAGTGCTAGACCAAAGTGAACACCAAAGAAAAGAAGATTCGTTTTTCCGAATTGATTTCAGTGTCCATCGGGGCAATGGCCGGTCCGATATGGGCAAAGGACGCAAGCCTGAGTTACGCAAAAGAGACGCTTTTTCCATGGAGTTGACAAACGCCCAAACCTTCTACTTGATGGAGTTGCAAATTGGGTCCAATGGTGATAGTATGGATGTGTTGGTGGACACGGGATCGTCAGATCTTTGGGTGATGTCGCATGAGGTGAACTGCCACAATATCAGGGCCACAAAACGAGACATTCATGTGGGAGACACGCTCGTGCAGCCGTTGGCGGCTGACACAGCGAAATTGGCTGACACCGTGAAATTGAACGAGACTCCCACGAAGTCGTCCATCCAGCTGTTCGTTCACGGAAAGGACTTGGGGGACCAGCTCATGAGTGCTTTTGGGATTTCCACGGAGACGCCCCAGGGTCCTGACAGTGGGTCTGGCTCTGGCTCTGGCTCGAGTTCTGGCTCTGGTTCTGGCTCTGGCTCCAACACCTGCACCTCCTCCGGGTCCTTCAACACCGGCCAGTCCGATTCCTTCACCAGAAACACCACCGCACCCCTGTTCGCCATCCAATACGCCGACGGCACCACCGCCAGCGGAATCTGGGGCCACGACGACGTCAGCATCCACAACATCACCGTCAAAGACTTATCTTTTGCAGTCGCCAACGACACATCGTCCAATATCGGTGTGCTTGGTATTGGCTTACCCGGCTTGGAAGTGACGTTCTCCCAGGGCGGCTTCAACACCTATCAGTACGAAAACCTTCCACTAAAGTTGAAAAACCAAGGGGTTATCAGCAAGAACGCCTATTCGGTGTACTTGGGAGATGCCACCTCCGAAACCGGCACCATTCTCTTTGGGGCAGTGGACCATGCCAAGTACCAGGGAACTTTACGAACCGTCCCCATTGTCAATAGCTTGGTTCTGTCGAACTACAGAGAAGCTATCCGACTTGAAATCAATCTCAGTGGAGTCCAAGTGTCCCAAAGGGGATCATCCGTTTCCGTTACCAATAACGGCTACACCGCCTTGTTGGACACAGGCTCCACCTTATCGTACTTCCCCCAGTCGTTGATCCAGAGACTCGGGTCCATGCTTGGTCTTAGCTTCTCCGATGACATTGGTGCGTACGTCATTGACTGTAACGTCGACTCCAGCACGGTTCTCTCGTTTGATTTCAGCGGCATCAACATCACGGCTCCTGTAAGCGACTTTGTGTTCCGGGCATCCACCAGTACCTGTGTGTTTGGTATTCTACCCCAGGGCACTGGGTCTAATTATGTGCTTTTGGGAGACAACTTTTTAAGAAACGCTTATGTGGTGTACGATTTGGACGACTTCACCATGGCCTTGGCTCCTGTGAGGTACACTACTGACGAGGACATCGAGGTGATTTCCTCGTCCATTCCCAATGCCGAGTCCGTTTCGGGAGCTGCCACTAGTGCTTTTACTGGCGGGCCCGAGCCCAGTTCTACTGCGTCGTTGGACGTGGAGGGTAGTGAGCGGACAAGCGGCGGGGGTAGAAACTGGCCAGGGTTCGTGGTTTTGGTGTTGCTCGGCTCTTTGTTGGTATGATAAGAAGATGATTAGTATATGATAGTATATGATAGTATATGATAGTATATGATATGAAGATGATTAATATATGATAGTATATGATAGTATATGATATGAAGATGATTAATATATGATAGTATATGATAGTATATGATATGAAGATGATTAATATATGATAGTATATGATAGTATATGATATGAAGATGATTAATATATGATAGTATATGATAGTATATGATATGAAGATGATTAATATATGATAGTATATGATAGTATATGATATGAAGTATACGGTAAGACGGAATAGTGAATCGAAGGCTTGAAGACTAGACTTGTAGACTAGACTTGTAGGCTGAATAGTGATTTAAAGACTTGGATACTCGAAGACTTGAAGACTTGACTTGAAGATACAATAGTAACTGAATTAAAGACAATGTAGATGAAGTCTTAAAGGCTTGAATTGCAGATTCAATAGTAGGCTTGAGGACTTGAATGAACATCTAGATGGAAGACTTAAATATTAATTCAAATCATAGATTTGTATAACAGCAGACGAAGACTCAAATAGACTTAAATAGACTTAAATAGTAGATTGAACAGACTTAAATAGACTTAAATAGACTTAAATAGTAGATTGAACAGACTTAAATAGTAGGAATAAAGACTTAAAAAGAGATAAAACACTTGAATAGTAGACTTGGTAGACTTGAATAGTCTCAAGTACACTGAGTACTTTTGAATAGACTTATATAGCAGACTTCAATAGTAGACTTGAAGACTCAGTAGTTTTTAATAGACCTGAATGGACTTAAATAGTAATTTAAATAGTAGATTTGAATTGTAGACTGAACACTTAAGACTTGAAGACTTGTCGAATAGTGACTTGAGACTTAAGTAGTATACAAGACTTAGCAGTTTTGAATAGTAGACTAAATTCACTTAATAGATTAACGAGACTTGAATAGACATAAAAGTAGACTCAATACTTAAATAGTAGACTTTATAGACTCAAGTAGTAGACTTGAAGATTTGAAAATGACGTGAAGACTCGCTAGACTTAAAGAGACTGAAAAGTAGACTAAATAGACTTGATAGACTTAAAGACTTGAAGACTTGATAGACTTAAAGACTTGAAGACTTGATAGACTTGAAGACTTGATAGACTTGAAGACTTGATAGACTTAAATACTTTTGGTACACTTGAAGTAGATTGTGCCGGTCAATCGGCCATTAACCAATACCACCCAGTTACTGCCACCCTTACCCGGCTCAACTATCCATTCCCTTAGCATAACATTCTTTCTGATACTCGCAAAATTAATAAGCGTACATTTTCTGTCATTTACACAATCATTCACGGATCACTCCTCGTCAAAGCTGCTGATCTTAGTCTGGAACTTCATATCCTGACACATCAGCCACTACTCCCCTTGCACCCGGCTGGCTTTTGTCTTTTTCTATCACTGTCAGCTACAATTTGTGACGTTTAAATATCTCCAACCATGAATAGGTATGTCTACACAGAACCGTTACCGAGACTAATACTAACTAGCTTTAGAAACACCGAAACTCCTGGCGACTCCCAGCGACCCCTGGACGGCGGCGGTGCGTCTGCACACCCGTCAGAACTGAATACGGCCTCAAACAATGCTCCTGTTGAAACCACAGACGACACCGCCAACGGATCCACGGCTCAACCTCCACATACACAGAGCACGCCAAATCGACTGTCTCCTGCCCCTGTGCCGAACGACACCGGTTCCAGCACCAACCAGTTCATTGTGTCGGCATTGAATACGCTATTCAGGTCCAACCGTACCACTGCGCCTGGCACCACCGGTCCCACTGCAGGAGCCACAAATGCCAGTGCCGGCACGCCAAATGCCAGTTCCGGCACCCCGAACACCAACCCCGTACCCACGGGCTTGAACAGTTTGATTGACGATGCTACTGACTTCAACAACGGGTCCATTGTCGTGACCATTAATTATGTGTTCTCCGACGAAAACAATCCTACCAACCCTAACCGCACGGGATCCTTGGTGTTAACATTGCCGAACAACCCCAGTAATAGAAACCCAAGAATGCTAGATGAGTTTATCCGGCTTGCCACGCAAATCGCCTATAATGCCATTGTCAATGGAATGCTGAAGGAAAAGAAGTGCATAACCGTTGAAAAATTCAAGTCGTTTCCCATTGTGGCTCATGCTGACTTGCTGCAAACAGACTGCTCGATTTGCTTGGAGAATTACGACAAATACGACGATCCCCCTGCCCCTGTGGAAGTGGAACACGACATTGCATCAGAAGGATCTTCTACTAAAAGACGAAGATTGGACAAAGACTCCAATTTCGTGGGGACAACCTCGGCCCCGGCAGAAGATCCCACAAGTGCTCTGACATCTGGTCCGTCCACTGGCACTGTCAAGTTCTTAAAGGATTGCACGCATGAATTTCCTCATGTGCCCGTGAAACTACCATGTAATCATGTATTTGGCCAGTCGTGTCTCGCTGAATGGCTCAAGTTGCATCTCACATGTCCGTTGTGTAGGACTGCCATTGTTGTTCCAGAAACCCTGGAAGAACCAACGGCATTTGATCCATTTACCAGACCATCTACGACCGAAACTGATTCTTCAAATGACCCACAGGATGCTATACTACAATCCTTGAATAATCTTCAAAACGCCCCTAATGTTCGGGTGGTTGATAGAAGCGGTGATCAGTTTAGGTTCTTGTTGCACAACACGTCTAGTAGAGGATTCAATGACCTTGCAACTGATGCCAACTCCTCTGGAAGTGCTCCTCCTGGAAGAGCTGCCTCTGGGAACGCTCCAAGAAGTCGGTCCTTGGGACGCCAAAGTATCTTCAATAATATCAGAGACTATTTCCGGGCCAGTGAACAGCTGAACGAGCCGTTGTTTCCAACGTCTGTGGAGAGCAGACGAACTGCGGCTGGAGTGACTACCTCCACTGGAGCGACTGCACCTGGAGTCGCTTCACCTGGAGTCGCTTCACCTGGAGTCCCCTCGACTTCCAACAGGGCTACGAGTGGCACGGGGCTTTCGTCAACAGTGCCTATCCCCATCATAGCTGCTACTTCTGGCTTGAGAGGATCACAAGCTGACTTAGACGAAGAGGTGTTGGATTTCTTGAACCTCCGGAGTTTGACAGATCCTGGCGATGGGTATTCGATTGGCAGCAGTTCGAGCGGCGGTTCGAACTCCACTGACGGTTCGGCTGATGGTTCTTCAGCAGGCGACGCAAACTCAACTGGCAATTCTGCCCCTGCTAATTCGGCCTCCGCCCCCGCCCCTGCCAATAATGATTCCCCCAATGACACCAATTCCTGATCACGGCCTCCCTTATGTATTCTACATCGCATTATAGATATGACCTACATATGAATACTAATAAACTAATGTCCAGTCTATTTGAAGAATTTAGCATACCGCACCTTCTCCGCAACCTTCAGCTCTTCTAGCCTCTCTTCTGCATTCTTCAACTCTCTTTTGATGGCTTCGTCTGTGGGCACGTTCTCCTCTGCCGCCTTGAAGTCTTTCACTGCGTTGGCCCATTTGTTTCCTGCGGCATACGCTAAACCTCTTCTATAATAAGCCTTGCCTTTCTCTGACGCAGAAGTGCCTTCCATTTCAACAAGATATGTGGCATAGTCTATAGCTCTGGTGTACTGCTTCAATTGAAGATACACCAAAGACACATTCAAGTACAATTTCTTCTTCAAATCGTAGTACTTTGCGTACCATTCCGGCTCCTGCTCATCATCGGGAATGTACTCCATCACGTACCGAAGACACTTGACGTACTTAAACAAAGCGTCCTGTCTCCTGCCCTGCTTGAGAAGCAAAGTGCCGCTTTCCTTCATAATACTAGAAGCATTGTACACCAGCTCCGATGAGTCTTTATCGATATGCTCATCGTCATCGGGGTACTCTTCATAAACGTCACCGCCCACCTGGTCGTAGCACGCATTGTAGATAGGCACGTCCATGGTCTCGTCCCAAAGCCCACAATCTTCAATCACCACTTTGTCTTCTTCCACCGGAACATTGGCTTTATCAGTGTGTACTCTTTCTACTTCTCTCACGACCGATTTCCCATGCTTCACTTTACCAAAGATGGTGTGTTTCCCCGTGAGATGGCTCAGGGGGTATGTGGAGATGAAGAACTGGGATCCGTTTGAGTCGGGGTCCGTGTTGGCAGTACATAGCTTGAATGGGCCGTCGAGTTGCTCATCTATGTTCTCGAGACCAAAAAGACCTTCTTCCAAAGTGGAAACGTTCGATTTGCCACAATTGTCGTTAGCATACACACCTTCGATGCAGTTGACGATATCTCCGGCCTGAATCACGAAATTCTTCACCACCCGGTGGAAGTAGTTGTTTTTGTAGCTCAAAATGGTACCGTCTTTGGCGTACCCAATACAGAGGTTTAAAAAGTTCTGGGCCGCTTTGGGGGCTAGATCGTCGTAGATCTCCAACACCACCCGTCCCACTTTGCGGCCGCCGATGGAGATATCCACAAACGCGTGGGGTCTCACCACCTCCACTTTCATTGAGATATGATAAATAGAGACGATGGAATAAACGATGCGATGGATTAAATGGTATTTAAATATGTGAATTAATTCGTATTTAAGTAATGTGATTCTCACAAAAAACTACTTTATCTCATGAACAGAACCAGAGGTTTAGTGCACACACAGTTTGCGAGACACGCCAGTACGTACGGCGCATACGACGTATCACTTCTCAAGGCCAGAGAAGACGTCAGCCAGTTGTTGGAGCTGCAGGACCGGTCGTCCTATATATTGGCGCAGTATCTTCCCGAACCCACTCGAGATGCATTCCTTGCCATTAGAGCATTCAATTTGGAGATCAATAAGATCAGCGGCGCCAAACACTCTGCCAGCACCAGAATCACCCAGGCATCGCAGCAGCTATCCAACGCCATGGGAGTTTCCACCTCAGATATGAAGTTCAAGTTCTGGAGTGATGTATTATCCAAAATCTTCACCAACCCAGACTCCGAAACAAATGTGGGCGAACCCATAGCGTTCTTGCTCCGGGACGCACTACGCAACAACCTCAATCTCGACATAGCGTACTTCCACCAGTTTCTCCAAACAAGAAAACACTTTCTAGAAACCAATGCGTTCAATACCGTCAATGATATCTGTTCGTACGGAGAAGGCACGTATTCCCAGTTGAACTACCTCACCCAAGGGTTGTTGTTGTCGCCCGGGATCTCCCCGTCGTGCATCAGTCTCCTTGAGCACTCTCCCAAGCTCCAATCGTTGGCCAGTGACATTGCGGCCCATACAGGACAAGCCACGGCCGTGGCGTCCATGATATTGGGAATGAAGTACTATTCCACTTCCCGCAACCATATAACCCTTCCCATTGACACCATGACGAAGTTCGACTTGTCACAGGAGACGTTTTTCCGGTTGACCCAGGGCCATCTCAAGCAGCAACATGACATAGACGAAGCCCGTGAAAAACTAAAGAATATTGTGTACGAAGTGGCCGTCACCGCCAACGACCACATCATAACCGCCAAAGACAAATTGCGGCAACTCCAAGCGGAAATCAAGCATGTGGTGGCGGAAAATCCCCAAGACAAGCTCATCAAGAAGCAGCATCGTAGTTGGAGAAAGTCAATTCCAGATGTGATATTTACCCCATTTATGGTGGGAATTCCCACCAGTTTGTACTTGAAAAAACTCGAGGCCAACGATTTCGACGTCATGAATCCACGCATGCAGGCCAAGGAGTGGCGCTTGGCCTGGACCTCGTTCAAAAATTACTACAGACGCCAATTATAACCTGTACATAGAATAAACATTTTGCAGTAATTGACAATTGCAACGAAAATTTCTCGCGTATCTATTTTTTTGAATGTCCGTATTGTGTTTAATCAGAACCACATCAAATGAGCCATCAAATGAGCAATCAAACAGCGCATGGTCACCGGGCGTTCAAATCACCCACTCCGGCAGGGGTGCTTCGAGTCAACAGCGACCCCAAGGCCCTAAGATTGTCCAATAAAGTGGCAATTGATCCCATCACTTTGGCGATAAATGAGTGTATGATTATATCTTCTGCCATGAGGAAAATGACAAGATGGTCCCAAAGTGGAGTGGCGGCTATTTTGGGAGGTGGTGATATCTTTGGCGAGGATGAGCTGCTTAGTAGTAGCTTGGGCATTTCCTCCAATGTCAGTAATAGTGCTGGCAGAGCTAATGTTGGCAACGATAATCCGTTATTGTCAAGTTTTATACAGTTGAGGGCGATTTTATCCGACGCCAAAGATGTTTATGATATAGACAGTTTGACGATTCTCCAGCCGTTTTTGATGATCATCAAGTCTTCTTCCACGTCTGGCCACATCACGTCGTTGGCGTTGGACTCCATTGCCAAATTCATCAGCTATGACATCATATCGTTTAAATCCAAGAACTTACAGACCTCGTTGATCCAAATCAACTCGGCTTTGACCCACTGCAGGTTCGAGGCCGCCGACCAAAACGCCGACGATGCGGTGTTGTTGAAGGTGCTTCGGTTGATGGAACTGGTGATAACGTCGCCGTTGTCTAATTTGTTGCCCAATGAGGTGGTTAGTGAAGTTATTCAGACCTGCTTATCTTTGGCGTGTAACAAGAAGAGAAGCGAGGTGTTGAGAAAGGCGGCGGAGATGACGATTTCTTTGATAACCGCCAGAGTGTTTCGTCAACTAAAGGTGATTGAGCCAGAAGATGATGCGGTGGATACGGTTCATACTGATTTCACAGCCACCCATCTTCCTGAAGATGTCATGGGCAGTGCCAGGCTTGACGCTTCGACTCCGCGGTCTGGAAGCAGTGATAAAGAGGCAGATAAAGACGAGGAACAGGACACTGAGACGATAAAGCCAAAGGAGCCCACAGAGTCCACAGAGTCCACAAAGCCCACAGAGTCCACAGAACCCACGACCGCCCCAGCCCCTGCCCCAGAAATTGCACCACAGACCATAACCGTGGAAACCACCAAAGAAGAAGTCCATTACGAAGAGCCCTTTGGTATTGCATGTATTAACGAATTCTTGGGGATTTTGATATCCATGATATCCCCATCTAACCAGTACCAACACATGGAAAGCACAAGAGTGTTAGCTTTCAACCTTGTGACTACAATAATCGAAGTTAGTGGCCACGATATTCCTGCTCACCCATCTGTGATGAACTTGATGTCTGATCCCGTTTCCAAGCACCTTCTTCTGATAATAACAACGGTGGACTCCCCTCCTTTACTTCAAGCTGCTTTGAGGTTGTTCACTACCATGACCATTGTGTTGGGTGATCACTTGAAGTCCCAAATTGAATTGACATTCACTCTACTCTTCAATTCCATCTACCCTGAACAGAAGGAAAAGAAGAACGATATGGTCAAAGGTAGCACCAACACCGCTACTCACAGATTAGCTGCATCCAAAGAAATGCTTCTTGAGTCCATCTCATTATTGTGGGCCAGAGAACCTTACTTCTTCACCAAATTATTCATTGATTATGATTGTGACTTTGACAGATCGGATCTTGCAAAGAAACTCATTGAATTCATTTGTAAGTTGTCGTTGCCAGAAGCCGCTAGAATCACTACCGATAACGTACCCCCCATTTGTCTCGAAGGGTTGCTCTCGTTCATCAGTGGTGTTAACGAAAGAGCCAAACTCAGTCCCGAACAACGTCTCAAGGATTCTCTGCAACTTCCTAAATTGTTGGTCAATAAGAAAAACAAGAATGCTTTCATTTACTGCACAGACGTATTCAACACGAAACCATCTGCAGGCATTGAAGCGTTAGCAGAGAACGGGTTCATCAATGACGCTAAAGACGTGGAGGAAGTGGGTAAATTTATCTTCAACAAATCAGGAAGATTGAACAAGAAGGTCATTGGTGAATATCTCGCCAAGCCATCAAACATTGATGTTTTACACCAGTTCATTCGTTTGTTTGAGTTTGAAGGGCTCAGAGTTGATGAGGCCATTCGGTTGCTTTTAAAGACATTTAGATTGCCTGGTGAATCACAACAAATCGAAAGAATTGTCGAAATCTTTGCTGAAAGATACGCTCAGTGTCAAGAAGACTTCACTCCTAAAGGTGATGAAGAATTTGTCAAGCCAAATAAGGATTCTGTGTTTGTTCTATCATATTCCATTATTCTATTGAACACAGATTTGCACAACCCTCAAGTCAAGAAGCAAATGACGTTGGATGCTTATAGAAGAAACTTACGGGGTACTTTTAATAACGGGGACTATCCAGAGTGGTACTTGGCCAAGATCTATTCTTCAATCAGAGATCGGGAAATTATCATGCCAGAAGAACATCATGGAACTGATAAATGGTTCGATGATATTTGGCACAATCTTGTTTCATCACAGAGCAGCGACTATAACGTGTCGGTTATAACCAAGTCCAGCTCAGAGGATATTAGTCTTTATGACAAATATGTCTTTGAAGAGACTGTGGACATGATTATTGACACTTTAACCAAAGTATTCAAAGAAGCTTCCGATGATCACATCATCACCAGACTCATGTCTACCATCGACAAATGTGTGAATATTTGTCTCTACTATGAGCTTAATTCTTCCATTGATAAGTTGATTGGACTTCTTGCAGATTTGACCATGTTGAACGATCCAAAGAGAAGACTCACCCACCACGATGATGATGTCAGAGATGAAATTCCAATCACCCAAATCAAGATCGAAAAGAAAGATGAGGCAATCACCGTCAGTGAATTGGCCGTTTGGTTTGGTAGAGATTTCAAGGCCCAGATATCCACGGTTGTGTTGTTCAGATTAATTCGCAAAACAGATTGCAGAATCACCAACTCATGGGATAAGGTGTTGAAGATCATCTTGGCACTTTTTGAAAACTGCCTTATTGATCCCAATTTGTTTGTGGATTTCCAGAATAAATTGAAGCTCCCACCGTTGCAGAAAGTGCAGCCTCGTTACGTGATCAACAGGGTCAAACCTTTGAAGGACAGTGGTATTTTGTCGACGTTCTCTTCGTTTTTGAAGAGCTACTCAGACGAACCACCAGAACCTACTGATCAAGAAGTGGAGTCTACCTTGTCCAGTATCGATTGCATAAAGTCGTTGAATATAGCTTCCATCCTCAAGACAATTGCTCAGAGCTCAGACGACGGAAAGAAATTATTGGCCAATTTGTTGCTTGATGCCCTCCCCACTTACGATGGGAAGACCACCAGATTCTACGAGACTGAGACGGTTTTCATATTTGAGATTGTGGTTTGCTTCTCGTTGTTAGTTAATGACGCTGATTTGATTAAGGCTACCCTTGCCAAAATCCACAGTGTCAGTAATTCCAACGATATCAGCAAGAAAAGCCACTTGAGATTGATCACCTACAAGCTTCTTTTAATTAGAAACTCAGATACTTCTCAGTTAGACATTTTAACCGAAACTATGAGGGGTCTTCTTGAATTCGAAAAAGAGTTGATCACCAAGCAAGGTGAACAGATCATCCAACCATTGATTTCTTTTGCAAGTGACGATGCCTGGTGCTGCAAGTCCACACTCGCTTCTGAAGATTTCTGGAAAGTCTTGAGAATGGTGGGTGGTATTCCAGTTTTCTCAGAGAAGACTTTAGAGTTTACGGAAACCTTAGTCAAAGAATCCCCAGATGAAATCAACCCCCAGAACTTCATGCTAGTCCTTGGTCTTTTGGATGAAGTGTCGTCAATTGGTGCATTAGCTTCTCAATGGGAACAAGATGCCGAAAGAAATGAGCCCGGTAAGGAAAAGGATCGTAGCCCTCAAGATAGTGCATATCTCAAAGAGTTGATAAGCTTATCCAAGAGGTCTATCTCATTAACGTCGGATTTGTCTTTTGCTGTTTCTAAGAACGGATTTAGCAACGAAAATGGCGGATACCCTTTGATCCAAGCTTTGGCCCACCAATGTTTCAATCCTTGTAGGGAAGTTAGAGCATTTGCTTTGGCATCATTGAAGAGCACCATTATCAGTGTCATTGAAAATAATGACGACTTAAAACCTTCGGGAGTGTTTGAGTATGGCTTGTTTCCTTTGCTTGGTGAGCTCACCAAACTGTCGGTTTTACAAACCGATCCCACGGGCTTCATAGGTACTCAGATGGAAGCTTTATCGATCGTCAGCAAGGTGTTCTTACAGTTTATGTCCACGTTTGACCAGGAGACTCTTGAAACCATCTGGTTCGGCATTTTGGACATTTACAAGACGTTCGATGAGATCCGAAACACAAGTCACGCCAACACCAAGCCAAAGAACGACAGTTTGATCAAAGAGTCGGGGTCTGAGCTCTTGAAGAATTTGCTATTAGTGTTACAAAGCAGTAATGGTGAAAACACAGAATTATGGAATAAGACATGGGCCAAAGTCAATGAATTCGACCCCAATTTAAAACAGGAACTCGCCCCTGATCTTCCAGCACCAGACGCCGTGCCCGAACAGTCTGTTTAAGATAACACTGAATCAGCAGCCCCCTAATCACATTTTAGAGGTTAAATAGATAATGCAACTGATGAATTGAAAAACGCGATGCACAGATTTTTTCTTCTCTTTCTTCTTCTCTTCTCTTCTCTTTGTAACAATCATGGCTATCAATACCCAATCTTACAGTGTCAGAGCAGACGCCCACCCATCACCCGTCGCCCAGAGACTTTTAAGGCTTATGGACTCAAAGAAAACCAATCTTTGTGCCTCTGTGGATGTCAACACGACCGATGAGTTTCTCGCATTGATCGATAAACTTGGTCCGTATATTTGCTTGGTCAAAACCCACATAGATATCATCGATGACTTCTCCTACGACAAGACCATAGTGCCCTTGTTGGAGTTATCCAAAAAGCACAATTTCATGATCTTTGAAGATAGAAAGTTTGCAGATATTGGCAACACTGTCAAATCGCAATACGCCGGGGGTGCTTTCAAGATCGCTAAATGGGCCGATATTACTAATGCCCACGGTATCACTGGAGCTGGAATAGTACAAGGGTTGAAAGCCGCTGCCAAAGAAACCACTTCTGAGCCAAGGGGGTTGTTAATGTTGGCTGAATTATCGTCAAAAGGATCTTTGGCTTATGGCGAGTACACCGAGAAGACGGTGGAAATCGCTAAATCTGACAAGGAGTTTGTTGTTGGGTTTATTGCTCAAAGAGACATGGGGGGACAGGATGAAGGATTTGACTTCCTTGTCATGACGCCAGGTGTGGGATTGGACGATAAAGGTGACGCTTTGGGTCAACAATATAGACCAGTGGATGAGGTTATTTCTACTGGCACTGATATAATTATTGTTGGAAGGGGACTCTTTGGTAAGGGAAGAGACCCAGATGTTGAAGGTAAGAGGTACAGAGAAGCGGGTTGGAATGCTTACTTGACCAAAACTCATCAAATTTTAATATAGCTTAGTTTATGGGCAACAGTAATATGTACAAGTCGAGGAATAGTGTATGTACAAGTCGAGGAATAGTGTATGTACAAGTCGAGGAATAGTATATGTACAAGTCGAGGAATAGTGTATGTACAAGTCAAGGCCACAATATACAAGGCACCATAGTATACTAGGCGCCTTTGTTTGGACAATCATGGAGACACCAGTCAATGAGAATATGAACAAGCACTCAGTTGAACGTGTCGGTCTCCATTGACGACGCCAATCTTGTTCTCATGATTTCAAACACAAAAAGACCAATGGAAGTGGCAGGAATTGTGGTTAAAGCATTTCTGACGAATCCTTTATACCCGAATTGAAGCCACGTCATTTTCGATTTCCTCTTCATCCTTGATACCTGATAGTACGTATCAATATACGAGTTGTAGTACACCTTGAAAAGTGGCCGTCGACTAGTGGCTTTTCTGGAAGCGTTATAAATATCCAAAGCCTCTAATCTCGATAAATGAACATTATGGATCTTGGAAATAGGGTACTGGACTGCCAACAACGATAAAGCAGCAGAGGCACCTGCGAGTAACACAAAAGAAGATTTCAATATCTTTGCCAGTCGTTGTTCTTCGAACTTCAATTGCTGTTCATCAAACTCGTAGTTGCCAATATTGGATATGGTATTTCTGAAAAACCGTTTAACTTTTCTAAATCCTTTCATTACTTGAAATGTCATATTATAGCACTGGTTCTTGACCAATTCGAACGTCGAGAAGTAAAAGGCAAACCCAATACTTTCTTTGATCAAAGAGAACCCATATCCAGCAAAAACTCCCACCAACCCCACTTCTTTCAACTTATTAAATCCGTAGACCCAGAGATTCTGGTGAGATCCATTGATCATTTCAGCCGTCGATGATCTGGCATATATAGCATCCACCGGTGCCGCCGCTAGCGACTGGGCCACTCCTGCAAGGAAACCGGCCCTCCAGGTATCCAAGGGTGAATAGTACAATTCGAATCCCGTTTGGTGACGTTTGCCCTGATCCAAATAGTCAAGAGACGTCAAATAAGTACCATAAAGAATCAACCCTGTGGCAGAATTAGCGATCAAAGGCGGTAGCACCTGGTCAGGAATGAACTTCCACCCCTCTTTCTTCACAGTGTTGACCAATAATACCAATGACGAATGGGTAGAAAAACGCCATGGTTTCATATCAATGCCATCGCTGTTGTTTGCTTTTGCTCGAACATATGCCATATAATCGAACCTTGAAGGCCGGAAAAGCTTGACAGGAGTTCTCAAGTATAGGGCGGTGATCTGATACACCAAGGCTCGTATCCCTGCCGTTGATACGGTTACAGCTTGGTTATTTTGTTTCTTTGTTTTGGCGGTTTCTGCATCATCCACGAAGGAGTCTGCCAAAGTTGAATGGATGAAAAAAGGGTGGGTCGGAGTTCTTCGTAGCAGCTCCGGCGTAGTGTCCTCCATATCAGTGTATCGTCAACGTTGACAGTCTATTTGTACAATCTATTGTAGTTGTTTAGTAGAATAAACAGTAACGCGAATCAGTTTGACATGATAAAGAAAGGAAATGGAATGAAGACTTATGGAAAATGGAACGGAGAGGGTATAGAAAACAGAATATAGAGTTATGGAAAAGAGCCGGAAAACAGTCCAGAATTCATCATTTCTACAGATCTCTATAAAGAAGAATCTCGCTTTGCTTGAAATAACGTCTGGCATCTTCGTCTATCAACACCAACGACAAATACGTCCTGACAGAAAACTTCTTGTTGACGTCTTTATAAGTTGGAACCAAGTCAAAGCCGCCAAGAAACAACCGTATAGGAATGGTTTCACCTTTGACAGGAGCACCATCCATTATTTCAAACCGTACCACCGTTTCACTGTCAGTTACTTGATCAAGTGGCAGACCCACGATTTCTCGTCTTATGAGAGACACTTCCATGTGTTTGATCTTCAACCGTGCCAAAAGGAAGTAGATTTTTCCCACTATCACATCCTTTAAAGAATACCTCGATTTCAGGTACTCAAACTCAATATGCAAACAGTCCAAGATCCCCACGTCCATTTTAACATTACCCACTTTGGCATTGCGGCCAGGGGTTTCTTGTGGCACTTCCCTTATTTGGTACACCCATAGCTCTTTCTCTCGGGTGATTTCCGACGACGACTTCCGAGACACAATCACCTTGACGTAGTACCGAAGCCGGACGTTTTTACCTTTGTAACTTTCGTATTGTTTTTCGACATTCTTGAATTCAAATGGATACGATTCAGGATGGGACAAAACCGACGGCGACGCCAATTCCGTGGCCAATGTGAGGAACTCGCTCTTATTTATAGTGTCTGTGTTTGTTTCGATGGACCCCAAAAGCTGCACTTTGACTCCCATATGCTCTACTCGCCTGCCTTCTTTGGTTCTTATAGTCACGGTTCCTTTGACGGATTCTCCGTCTTTGTAGATGGGCAACTTGTCGGTGCGGCCCTGGACGTTCATGACTTCCGTGTACTTCCTCGTGTCCTCGCCATCCAAGCGGATTTCGATGTCAATTGGCGCTTTGAAGAATAGCGACATGATAAAGATAAAGAATAATTTGAGAATTTGAGAATCATGTAAATTTATTAACTACTATCTACTTAGCGGCAACGTATTCCAACAAGTCAACGACTCTGGTGGAGTAACCGTATTCGTTATCGTACCAGGCAATCAACTTGACAAACGTAGGGGTCAACAAAATCCCGGCTTTAGCGTCAAAGACTGACGATTCAGTGGATGTAACAAAGTCACTAGACACAACCGAATCTTCAGTGTAGCCCAAAACACCCTTCAAAGGTCCATCGGCGGCCTTCTTCACAACAGCACAGATCTCCTCGTAAGTGGTTGGCTTTCCCAAATTGACAGTCAAATCCACAACAGAAACATCGGTGGTGGGCACTCTCATAGATAAACCAGTCAACTTTCCATTCAAGCCTGGAATGACCTTACCCACGGCCTTGGCAGCACCGGTGGACGAGGGAATGATGTTTCCAGAAGCAGTTCTACCACCTCTCCAGTCCTTATGAGAAGGACCATCCACAGTCTTTTGAGTGGCAGTGATGGAGTGGATGGTGGTCATTAACCCATCCTTGATACCAAAGTTGTCGTCGATGACCTTGGCCAATGGTGCCAAACAGTTCGTGGTACACGAGGCATTGGAAATGATGTTCAAATCTGGGGTGTACTTGTCTTCATTGACACCAACAACAAACATAGGGGCATCGGAAGATGGGGCCGTAATAAGCACCTTTTTAGCACCGGCATCAATATGCTTTTGGGCACCAGCCAACTTGGTGAAGATACCAGTGGACTCAATGACGTATTCCACTCCAAGTTTTCCCCATGGAATGTCAACTGGGTCTCTTTCTTGGAATACCTGGATCACTTTTCCGTCAATCACCAAGGTGTTTCCTTCAGAAGTGACTTCTCCGGCAAATCTACCGTG
Source organism: Yamadazyma sp. yHKS699 (assembly GCA_030580295.1). Taxonomy (NCBI): domain Eukaryota; kingdom Fungi; phylum Ascomycota; class Pichiomycetes; order Serinales; family Debaryomycetaceae; genus Yamadazyma; species Yamadazyma sp. yHKS699. Next base: position 28,435 of record JAKTSQ010000059.1, read on the forward strand.
GGTGGAGTCGTACTTGAACATGTAAGCAGCATAATCTGGAGCAATGAAAGGATCGTTCACGGCAACCACTTCAATGTCGGGTCTTGCAATTGCAATTCTCAACACCAATCTACCGATTCTACCAAATCCGTTGATTCCAATTTTAACCATTTTATTTGTCTTGTTATTTGTCTTTGTTATTTGTTTTACTTTGAAGTAACAATGATAAAAATAAAGGTAAAATCTGGTGTATTTATACCCGTGTCAATGAGTCGCCAGATGCCATTTTCTCGGTCATTCGTATTCCGATTGCATCACCTGGTTATTCACAGTTGCAAATTTGGGATCAGATGATGCGCAAACTTTAACCCCGACGCAGGATTGGATTTTTGTCCGTCAATGTTACGTGGTCGTAGAAGGGTGTAGTGGTGTGTGGTGTGTGTGGTGTGTGTGGTGTGTGTGGTGTGTGTGTGGTGTGTGTGGTGTGTGTGTGGTGTGTGTGGTGTGTGTGACTCTAGTGGTGTGCCGACGTCTGTACTGGCCACTGTTGAAGTCTTGAAAAGGGTCGGAGTTTTCAATAAGCTAATCACGTGTTTAGATCTGCCATTACTATGCAGTATTGGCCCCTTTTTGTTCCACAACTGCCGTTCCTAGAATCTGTAAATGCACTCAGATTGTCCGCTACTTCAGTTTTGAGTGTATTTTTATATAGAAGGTTCAAGTATAGGCTTTGGCAAGATTCAAGTAGGTTTCAGCTCAGTGGCATAAATAGTTCCAAGTGCGTTTCTTCGTGCTTGTGGTGTCTTTCGCTGTGAGCCTACAGTCTATCGTAGTTCATTCTTCTCGTAGACTCGTTCAATGGCAAAGTACAGTATATGATAGTAACTTCTCTCTTCTGTTCTCTCGAGGAAGTTGGTACCTTAGTTGAGTCAATTTCTAACACATATGCAGGTCTATGTGAGTTGATGTGGCATTTTATACCTGTCGGGTCTACATGAACATGCATGTATGGTATGGAGTGGGTGAGTGTGGCCAAATTCAGGTATATATGGACTCAGCCTTTGGATATAATTGTGATTTCTGCAAAAGTCATGAAAGAGTCTAGAATTGTTGAAATTGACGAGTCTGAAACTATTGAAAAGTCTGAAACAGAAGAAATTGACATCGAGACAGAGGAAACAGACGCAGGACTGGAAGACGACTCAGAGTCCGAGACAGAGGAAGAACTGGAAGACGAGTCAGAGTCCCAGACAGGGGAAAATGAAGAATTGGAAGACGAGTCAAACGCCACAGAGTCTCTTGACGAACAATCGGAGCACACAGTAATAGACTGCTTGGATGAAATTGCCCAATAGGATAGCTTAGTCATGCCGGAAGGAACTATGTTGACAGATCTTTGCCATACCAAGGGGTTCTGGAAATCTGTTGCAGAATGCATTGAGGGCCACGTATTTTTAAGATACGATAACCAATACTGGAGAACTTGCTTTTATCGGGCATACTTTTCAGTTCCTTTGAAAGTTTATCAACCACAAACACTTGACGTCAAAGATTATCCTGAAGCTAAAGTTGCTGCATACCTCAGGGGCACAAAAAGGTTGGGGGTGTATAGTAGTTACGTGTCGGACGAATGGTTGCAAAAACCTTTTAAAGTGCTTGATAGAGTATTCAAGGAAAACTTGGCCGATCTTTACACATGGGGAAGTAGCGTGGATGTGGCTGATACATGGCAACGCCCGAGATCTGTCTTTGAAGTTGTTGTTTCTACAGTTCTGGACTTGTTTGATTTATATTATAAAACCCTGGTAGGTCAATTGGATTTGTATATGGATTATGAAAAATCCGGCGTTAAAGTTGGTGAAGGCATGTGCCCCAGGTTTTTTGTGGCATTATACGATCCCGGGCTACATTATTATGTGAAACACGGTAAGCTCATGAATCCAGAAGAAATGCAGCCGCAGGCCCAGGAAAAATTTGCAACCATTTTACTTCTGATATATCATAAGTTGATTCAGCTGAAGGTGGATGTGTGTATGATGACCGACCTTGAAACAACGATTCTATTACAACTAGACTTTGATAACGAGCAATGGAAGAATTTGCCGGATAACCATAAGTATGTCCCCATAAAATCTAGGGTTATCAAATTTGACGACCCAGGTTTTACCGTTCAAGCAGTTTTTGCAGCCATGGCGTATAGACAGGCCAGTTTGAGTCCTGATGAACTCAGAAAACCGGAAAAGGCCACAAGGACGTTACAAGGGATGTTTGTGACCGATGAAATGGAATTGAAGAAGGACCGAGGAAATCACGTTCGTTCAAAGTACTTTTGGCTCCAACCTCCAAAACCAGAAAATCCCGACAACGATCTAAGGGTGTTTGACAGTTACCCCAAATACGTGTCAGAGTGCTCAAACATGGATTCTTTCGAGGCTGTACAGATCCACACCCCATATCCGGCAAAGTTATTCTGCATCAAACAGGAGGACTTTTGGAGGCAGTTTCCAGGTATCACAACCAAGTCGACAGATCCCCACAAGATGCTTAGTTTAACGGTCTTTGACGAGAAGATGAAAGATGAGCACTTTTGCTTGGGGACCCTCGACTTTCGTAAGATTATACTGAAGCACATCAAGTGCTACCGAAAATGCACAAAACACAACAAGACTGCAAACCCACTGCAGCAGATTCACGTCCCAGTGTTGCACAATTGCGGGTACATTGCCTTGACGCAGAATCATTGGACCACTGTATTCAATGGCATGTTCATACTTCAGGATTATATTGGTGGTGAAATTGATGTGATGACGCCAGAGCTAGTTCAAGATGGTATTCGGCAATTGAAAGTGATGGCACGCCTTGGGATTGAGTGTGACTGGAACGAGAACCGTTGGGCAGGGGGGGATGACTGGCTTAATATGGAGTCCTCAAAGTATCGGGTTCATGATGGCAAGCTCTATTTCTTTCACTTGAAAAGCTGTGAAAGTTTTAAGTGGGATGTCTTCAATAGAGACGCCGTGGAGGGATTCAAACGCATAAAAGTGAACCAACCAAGAGGTTAGGAGAGGGTGTTGTGTAGCAAGTTATAATTAACTTAGTCTCGGGTCTTATTGGGGACCCATCTTCTATACACAATTTCGTTGACTTTATACAATTTCAATAATTGAATAAATCGTTGCTCATTATCATAATCTTCATTAAATAAAGTTTCATTAAACTCGTTAGCGTCGGGGATGTCGATGTAGCACAAAACTAACGTCTTCTTCACGCTGCCAATGACCCGAGATATCGTCAGGAGTTCCACCCAGTCTTTTTGGATGGTGCCATCAGTTGTGAGAATCAATATGGCGTGTTCGGCGTGGGAGAACGGCGGTCCTCTTTTGTACAAAATGTAGTCACATCCAAACTTGATTCCACTTCTGGCACACCAACCGAGGGATCTGTAGTAGTGATAAGCCACGTACTGGATAATGAACTCGTTGTTTGGCATGGGAGTTTCTGAGCCACAACAACTCAAAAATAGCTGCCAAAGATCCCATTTTGTACTCAAATCCACGATGTTCAACCCAAACTTCAAGAAGAAAACCTCCACTGCCTGCAACTGCACATATTCAAACCCGTCCACTAGTTGCATTGACGATTTGTCAACGACAGTCTGGTCTTCGGGTCTCATTTCCTCGTAGGCAATTGGCTGCTCTCTCTCTTGTTTGATTTTCAATCGGTTAGACTTTCTAAACTCGCTCAACAAGTTCTTTATGGAAGTCAATTCGTCAAGTTCTGCAGCACTCAAAATGCCCTTTCGTTTCTTAAGCTCGAGCTCTTGTTCCTTGGCTCTTTCGTGCTTGAACCGGGTCCGTTCTTCTCTTCGAAGTTTCGTGATCTCTTCATTACTTAACTCAAAATCTCCTTCCTGCTGCAAATGCAATCTTCTGGAAGTACGAGCCAGCCATGTGGGATCAGATCTCGATAAGTTACCCTTACCGAAAAAACCGTAGTCCCATAACCGAGTCATATCGGCCTGGTTTTTTACCTGAAAGCATCCGTCTTCAAATTCCACCTTGATATCACCAATTGTCAGCTGTGGCACCGTTTTGTTCACCAAAAGAATATACTGTATAGCAAAATTGATCCACGATATAGGGTTGTGAGGGTAAACCTCCGGCAACGCACCATACACACTGGACGACAAAGTTATCGGTAGCGGCGCTATGAATTTCTTCTTGTTATATTTTTTGCCCATTTACTTTCTCTGTTAGTATATGTATCAACTATGGTTGAAATGACTTATTCAGATACCGTTGTAGTCTATTATGTGCCTACAGTGACCGAAATCTTCAAGCAACATTGTGTTTGTTATCATCATAAAAGTCTTCCGAAGTTACGTATTACATACTCATTGATTTCATATTTTAACAAGTTATCATCGATACTTAAAAAGAGAAGAAATTATTTGAAAATTTTTCTCATTTATACTGCAATTTTACCAGTCATCGGTACGTACCACAAAATACCAATTTACGTAATGCGCAATCCGAGACTTTTGGACGAGGCATTGCGGCTTACGCTGTTGGTGTAGTTTCTGCTAGGGTAGTGACTGCTCACGGAACGTCTACTGGAACGATATCCTAAAATTGTAAATATTAAATATCATTATCACCTCTACTGTGAATCCCACGAAAATAAATCATCTTCGTTATCGACATCCAAAATTTCAAGACTTCATAGTGAGTTCTTTGGCTGAGCACTTCGAAGGAAAGGGTGTTCCAACTTCCCCCGCGGGCATGTAGAGAAGTCTTCTGGATTCAGATGGGGGCTGAGCGGCTCATCTATCTCAATGAAGGATCGTGGAACCAATGAAGGATCGTGGAACCACTTGTCTGATATCACCCTCTGGAATCTCTTCCATCCTCAGCTGGCATACATGTGGTGGCTCGCAGCTTAACGGAAGGGTGAAAAACACCCTGTACTGAGGAAGCAATGAATCTGAACCCACCTCTGTCCACCCCGTTTATATCACATGTATGCGTTGGTAATTTGGTTCATATGGTTGCAAAACATCTTTCAAATCATTGTTTTTGCAACCTTACACGAGCGTCGTGTTATCGTTGAGCACCCAGCTATTGCTATCCCTGATTTCCTGTTTGTACTTCTCCGCTATGGCAAGAGAGAACGAATCATGTTGATAACGAGAACCTTTGTGAGTATGCTCTTATATGACTGTCATGGTCAATTATGCGCAAGACGATTGAGGTCCTGAAATTAAGCCGCAGGAAACTGATTAGGTTTTAATCCATCAAAACTCTCTGAAAAGCACCGATAGTTTCGAATTCCTCTTTCTCCAAAGGCATGATAGAAATCAGTTGCTTTTGGTGTCCCATTTGGCTTGGATTCGTTATAAAATTCCATTCATGCTCAATTTGCAGCCACATGAATGAGGCCCTGAGAGACAAAATAACGAAACAGAGGAACATTCTAAAGTAACGAAAGAGCTCACTACCGTGTCACAATATATCACAAGAGCAGGAAGACTGCTTTGGCTGAACTCATCTTCGACCTCAGATGCTTACGCTTCTTTGGACTTGCCTTGCCCGGGGATTTCTTGTGTCTTGCTAGGGGAAGGAGGAATAAAAAAACGCATTGCACCCTCTATTCTTTTCTGCTGCTTTTCTCGGGCTTTTTTATCAGACTGCCTGATAATTAAACCGGCAATGTATAGTTGGACAGCCTCAAGATCTTGGCCGATATCAGTCACCAATGAGTTGATTGGCATACCCTTATCTTCATTGAATGCTATATTAGTTCCAGGGTTAATTTCTAACATAATAGTAGTTTTGTAATCACTGAGTACAGCAACATTTATGCCGAGTGGTGCCAAATTGCCTTGAAGATGGTAAAGAATCCCCAGAAACGTTTCTGCTGAGTCTCCCATTTCTTCATACGTCTTCAATTTTCCATTTTCCACGAACTCATCCAAGTTACCAAATTTGTACTCAAAAACGAGCCATCGATCTCCTCTATCTGATGTTGGCTCAATTTGAAGATCAACTTCGAATTTCCCTCTACCATCTGTCGACCAGATCTTCCTCGCTTCAATATTCTGACCTGCCATATTAAACAAATCGACTAAAGGTTGTACAAAATGCAGACGGAAGGCGTGGCCGACTGCGTCCTCGTTATAGTAACTTTGGCGACGAACCATTGGTATTACAAGGCTATGAGCCGTATTGCACCAAAGTCTTCGACGCAGGAGATCCTTTTCCTCTCTGATTTTGTTACGAAAAAAATCACGGACTTTGGTTGGGGCTGTTTTAGCCCAGTTGTCTGACAGTGGCACTGAATGAAATTTTGGTGGCTTGACCTTTTTCATGGGGCCACACATCCTACCCACGAGAAGTTCAGATTTAGCACCAGAACCAGAACCAGAACCAGCAGTACTTGCATGGACGATACGATGAAGGCAGAAAAAGCTTTCCAGCCCAAGTAGAGGAAGCACAGGTCTCCCACAAGCCCGGTACAGTAAGTTTGTTGAAGATATGAGCTCTCCCAAATCCAGCCTGAACATGTAGTCGTTGGAGTGAATCATTACGAGATATTCTTCCAGTTCGTTGTGCCCCCTTCGATTCGACGCAAGTAGCTGAAGCTCTTCTGTACATAGCTGCTTAATGGAAGGATTCAGGAAGTCAATAACCAGTTGTTCATCAGCCATGCCTACAGGTAATTTGTGGTAAATAATATTTGCAGCCGAGTACGTCACAATACCTCATTGAGAGAAATGGTAAGTACACGCATTCAATTCAAGGCAAGCTCCCACCGATCCATGAACCCACTACCCTGGTATACTGGGTCTGTAACTTAGTGGGCCAATGGCCCGAACTCCTCAAAATCTGCTCGGAATCTTTTGCACGGCAGATTAGGATCAGACAACAAGAAAAAGCCCGAAAACAAGACCGTTTGATTTGACGCCGTAAGGCATGGCCAAGACTTCTGGACCAATGATGGTGTTGGGAATCATGGGCCCCGACCCCATGGTAGCAGCGTGCATTTTAGGATGCTGTTTTTAGGATTTGAAGGTTTTTGAGGCAATATGCTTTTGGACGAAGTGAGCCATTTGAGGTACTTCTGACGAGTTTGAGTACTTCTTGGTACATGAGAACAACAGAAGTACAGTACGGATTACATGTCGTCTGAGGCTTTTGGGTTATCTTGACAAAAAAAGAGTGCCGGTCCCAGGAATCGAACCTGGGTTTGTTCTGCCACAAAGAACTGTACTGACCACTATACTAGACCGGCATTTCTGAGAAATAAAAAGCAGGTCAGAATCTAGTGCGGATGGTTGAAGAGGAGGTAGTTTTCATCTGTCTGGGCACACTCCTTCTATGGGAATGTTACCACCCCCTACTTACTCTAATACTAACTCTAGTATCCGAGGGATGTAATTATTGGAGTAAGTAGAGGGGGTGGTAACATATCCACGGAGGGCTGTTCTCTCCAG
>JAKTSQ010000060.1:0-35196 GCA_030580295.1 Yamadazyma sp. yHKS699
CCACAACTTCCTCAAATTCTCAGGACACACCAAGGACCAGGAAATGCACACTTCCAAACTCGCAAACCTTCTTATGAAGAGGAAACCCGGGGCATCATTCACGTCGCCGATTCTAGAAATGTTCTTCGAGTGTTTGAGGGACAGTCTAGCTCGTACCACCTTAAAGGGTTCCAAAAAGGCATTTGTTCAAAATATTGCCAAACACACTTTGAAGTCTTCTGCATATGATGGCGAATTTACCCGTCTATGATCCAAGTTGTGATCAGCTGTAATTGGTCAAAGGTGTTGTTGGTGAAACTAAATCTATATAGAAGCTTCTGCCGTTCGAGTCTCAAGACTCTAGCGTGTAGCACTTATTTGGTGACATCTCTTTTCCCACAACGTCATCCTTGTCCATTCAATTGGGGTACTTGCTCTTACATAATTTGATAAATATTTATTCCTTGTGTTGAAACAATTCGTAAAACAATCCGTAAACATAAATGTGGCTAACTAATGGGAGACCTGTGTCCCGTGCCTATATTCTCCCGTAACCTTGGCCTCTTCAGTGACCTTGGGCTCAGGTGTTTCAATCATCACAATGTCCTCTCTTTCCCAACCAGCAGGCCGGTGGTGCTTCAAATCGTTAGTGGGCTGTTCTTCTCCCAAGATCAAAGCATACGGATTTCTATCTTGTGATTGGCTCAAATTGGCAAAAGTGTGGTTGACTTCTCTGTGTTTGGCTTCATCAGCTCTGATACTGACAATCAAATCTCTGATAGTAGACTTCTCAGTCAAATTGTCGTAATATTGAATGGCCACCTCAGGAACCTTCATGTCCTTGAACTTTTCGAGCTTTCCAGCATCAAGTTCATTCACAAAATGGGTGTAAGTACTAACAGCCTCTTCTTCTAAGTAGCCCACAAACCGGTGACAGAATTTGGGGAAAAACAAGTAGTTGAAGAAAAAGATATTGCAAAATACCCCCTGTCCCATGAAGATAAATACCCTGGTGAACCAAGAAGGTTGACCCAAGTTGATAAACGTAAGAAAATGAATTCTTTCATTATAAGCCTCGTCTAATAATGTCTCAATCCAAGCCTTATCTCTTCTTAATAATCTCAACGAGTGCAAGTGTCTTAAAAAGGCAGCTGTCATTCCTGGGATCCCCGCAATACTTTCCAAAAAGATACATCTTGTAAGCCACTTGTTCTCTGTCATTTCAAACCGGGTTCCTGCCACATTCACCCCAGTAGTAGGGTGTTTATACCCCGTAAAAAAGTCAAATGATGATCTGAAAAATGTTATAGCACCACTGGCAATTTTATCACTGGTCGTCAACGGAGGTCTGTGGTTGAAGTCTATCTTCTCCATATCAGCCGGGTCAGCCTTAGGGTGGGGGAACATATTGTGGGTCACAAACTTATTGTCAAAAGTCGGAGTTTTTGTAAGTTTGGTTGCAATATTGAATAGAGATCTGTGGCACATAATAGTGCTCTGGCACATAGCCAAGCGGGTGCCCGGTGTTAAAGTTGTAAGAAGCATATTAAAAATTGGAGAATTTCTAACGGGTATGTCCTGGTATTTATAGTTATTTCTGACCACTAATAACTAATGTAATAATGTTTCCCTTGAGCCGCATACTCCTAAAACAGATGCAGCATCAGCCGGCTGAAGGAAAAAATAGGAGCCGCAACATCACTCCGAATTCAAACGACCAAGGACATTATCCTCCGTACCGCTGTCCAATAGAAGTGCTTGTAAAGCTAAGTAGTTGCTGTGCTTGGTGGTTTGAAATAGAGGTGATGATGGTGGGTATTTGCAATTTTAGGATATTGTTCCGGTAGACGTTCCGTGACCAGTGTTTTTGAGGCAATATGCTTTGGGCCGGAGGAGTTAAGTGAGCCATTTTGAGCAATTTATGTGTGGGCAGTTCTGGTACAAGGTACAAAGGAAGTACAGTAGAGGTCAAATGTAGGGGTTAAATGTAGAGGTTAAATGTCGTCTGAGGCTCGTCTGAGGCTTTTCTTTAACTCTCTATTTTGGTGGTCGTACGTACCCCAGATTTTGAGTCATTTCATTGGATGTGACGGATCCAGAAAGGTGTTTAGGAAGTTACGGAAAAAGTGTCTTGGCTAGGCCATACAAATACGCGGCACTTTCATTGTTCGTCTTGATTTCCTTTCGTCCAGTGACGCCGATCCTGATAAGGTTCTATTTTGTGAATTTTGCAAAAGTAATCTGGTTTCACATTCTTTCAAAAGGCTACAGAAAATTAGAGTAAAATTAACAGGGTAGCCAGTGGCCACAAAAGAGTAAAATCGTCACTTGAATGAATTTGTGAATCAATTTGTGAACACCAACTATAAAGACTTTTCAACCTTGTGCACAGCATCAAGGTACGGTTGGTACTTGGCAAATGCTTCATTATTTGCAGCCACACTCAAAGGTGGTCTTCCAGTCAAACAATCGCCAAGACCAACGTACTTCTTTATAGCCTTCTTGGCTCCCACAATATTTAAGTCCATCATCATTTGATCGGCTCTAGTGACTAAATATTGCAAGTCTGACGCCTCTTTAATTTTACCTTCTCTGAACAAGGTGTACAACCTGACCATCGTTTTAGGAAAGATCCCAGATAACCCGTCAATGGTTCCGGAAACCCCAACAGACATAGCAGGGATAAGAACTTGTCCCAAACCGGTGAAAACCCTAAACCCGTCATTTTCGTACATCTCAGTGTCTTTTCCCAATAAGGTGTACAAATCCAAGTTGAAATGGGTCAACTTGACTCCTGCAATGTTGGGGTGCTTGGACAAGATCTTGAACGTGTCCACTGTGAATGTGACACCATTGCAGTTGCCGGGATAATTATATATCATGATTGGCAACACCGATTTGTTGGCGACTCTGGTGAAATAGTCCACAATACCCTCCTGACTCGTCAAGTGAGGACCGAAATATGCTGGCGGTAGCAAAATCACAAAGTCTGCACCTGCGTGTTTGGCACTTTTGGTCTCTTCAATTGCATCTTCAATGGCTCCAAGAGGAGGGGCTCCTGCAATAAGCTTGAACTCAGGATCGGGCACTCCTGCTCTCAAGGCAGCAACAAGATCGTGTCTTTCTTTGAGAGTCATGTGGTTAGCTTCTCCCATGGACCCTGCAACCACCAAGCCCTGTATGCCGTTGGCGTACAAGAATCTGGCGTGCTCCACCTGTGGCTGCAAATCGAGCGAAAAAGCGTCGTCGTTCTTGAAAAAAGTGGTGATAGGCGTGTACACTCCGTCGGGGATGATAATAGGCGAAACAGTCATTGAAAGTATGAATATGTGGTGGACCGGGGTTGCTAGGGTATTTTAAGGTGGATACAAAGTGGTGGAGCTGGTGGGGGCACATGGCGGTGGGGGCGCACGGGAGTCCGTATCTTGGAAATGGCGCTGGTGGAGGACCAGGAACCGGTGGGGCACGTCGATGCGCGGTGGATGCCGAAATGCCGAGTTTAGGCTCAACAACCATCTTCAATATGGACTTGTTTCTGTTATCAGTAGAGGAATTGCAAAAGCTCGAAAACGATGAAAAGTTGGTGTTGAGTTCGCTAAACAGCGATGTGGCGTGGAATTTGGGTTCGTTCGCCAGAAAACTCACTCTTGAGAAATACCCTTCTAAAGCAGTGGTGATTGACATTGCGTTAGCCAACGGCCACACTTTGTTTAAAACCACCACAAAAAGCGGTTCTGCCTTGGATAACGACAAATGGGTGGAAAGAAAGAAGAACACTGTTCGCCGGATCGGCGCTTCGAGTTTCTTAGTGGGCCAAAAGCTCCGTATTAAAGAGGTTTCTGTTGAAGATGGGCTTTTTGTTTCGTCACTTGATTATGCTACCCACGGCGGATGTGTGCCTTTGAAGGTGAAGAATAACGACTATTTGGTTGGAACACTCACCATTAGTGGTTTGGCACAGGATCAAGACCACTTGTTGGCATTGGAGATTTTGGAGAAGTTCAACGAGCAATAGTTATAGTCATTACGTAGGATAATAAATGGTCCAGTCCGAAGAACCAATTAGGGTATTCCAGAAGGCAGCAACTTGTATACAAAGGCAGCGACTTGTATATATTGGATGGCAATGCAAGGCAGAAGAGCTGTACTGGTGTCGACACGACAGTCTAAAAGTACTTTGTGCCCGCCAGCTGGGACTATACATTTGGGTCGGTTATATATATTTCCGGTTGCAGAATGCTGGACATTACAGGACCTCTTGATTTGACGATATCTGTGCTTTGAAATGCTCTGTGATGCATGCAGGTTGTACCTTCACCATGTGTGGATATGCACCAACACGCTACAAGAAGCTGATTTTAAATCCCTTCAAGTATAAATGGGACGGGAATTTTCTTCTACTCAGTTACAGTGTAGGCCACTGATTATAACATCTAGGCACCGCTAACGACAACTATCCATCCACTTACTCATGCACTTTGTTGACCCCGATAAAGTCAAATGGATGAACGAACCAGTAGTGTTAGCTGAGTTTAACAGCCAAGTCGCCTGGAATTTGGGATGTTTCGCCAGAAAGTATGCCATGGAGCAATACCCAGATCCTCCTGAATCAGTGACTATTGACATTAGTTTAGCCAACGGCCAGACGTTATTCCAGACTACCACAAAAAGGGGTCCTGATTTAGAACTCTTCAACCAGCTCAAAAATCAGGCGAAGATTGAGGGTCAGTTTAGCCACTTTAGTCCCAATTCGGCAACCAATGTCTCTTTGAGGAACACTCCCTCAAGTCTTGCAGATGGATGTGTGCCTTTCATGGTGAAAAATAACGACTATGTGGTCGGCACACTCACCGTTAGAAGCGCTAAGGAAGGCCTGCGGAAAACGTTGAGAATCTATCTGGGGAGCAATGACTGTGCACGGACTTCATTGCGAGAGTTCCAGAAGCAACAAGAGGAAGAAATCTCAGCAAGATCAAAAGTGGAAACATCCGAACAAAACCCAAAAGAACTCAACAATAAATATCTACCCCAACATGCTCCTCTTTCTTCCCCTCTGTCTCACATCTGCCAACCGCGTAAACACCCTAGCACACGCCTTGTGCAACTTGCCGGTCCATGCAGCCCTATACCCTTCAACCATCCACTCATTATAAGTATCAGCATACACCGAATGGGTGCTCTGAATAGCTCGTTCCAACACGTACAAATCCACCGCCTTGTCTTCTGCAAGGTTGCTGTATGACGATAATCCGAAATCAATCAAGTACGGTTCCTTGTTCTGCAACATGATATTAGAAGACGTCAAATCTCCATGAACCAAATCGTTTATATGCAATTGTCCAATCAACTGGCCTATTGCCATACACACGGTCTTAACGTCCTCGGAAACACAGTCTTCGGCACTGCCGGTTCTCTCTACCTGCCACAAGTAGTTTTTCAATGAGCTAACCCCACCATTTTCCAATTGGTCTCCCACATGCTCCATCCAGATCACTCCATTTTTATAGTCGGCCATCAACACTTTTGGAGCCCTGATGGCCAATTGCGCCAATTTGGCCATGAATTTCACCTCCCCTACTGTCCGGGACTCGGTGATGGCAGCATCGATCTTGGGATGGCGGTATTTCTTGGAAGGACGATACTTGATAATGAACTCATCTCGATTTTTAAGCGCCGGCTGGGAATAGTATGGGTGTGTGGAGGTCTTGAACACCACAGCCTCAGCTCCCTGAGATACCACTTGCAATGGGATGCCCGGCAAGAGCGTCTGCACCTGCTCTATCACGCTATCAGTCATATTCTATTTGTGTTGAAGATGGTTAGCCAAAAATTTACCTAAGTCGCATTATGCGGATTTCTTGTCATTTAAATACTAATCACTGTTTGACTATGACGAGGCATTCAGACGTTTTGTACGTGATTCCGCCGTATATTCTCAACTCCACGTTCGGGCTGAAGCTCCAGCACAGTTTGAAGACCGTCAATTTGCTGCTCGCAGACTCAAACGTCATAGCCACCGACTCAATTCATTATGCGCCAGCGGCCCCTAAACAACCGCCGTTGAATAACCGATTTTCGAGGGATCCCATTCTCCATACGATCATCAAAGAGAAGCTTCTTTACAAGTTGTCGATAATTGGGGTTTTGGGCTCGAGTCCTCGTCCTATAGACCTGTTTACCGACGATGAAGCATACGAGTTATTTGTGATGTTTGAAGCCAAATTGATGTCGTCGGGGCAGAAAGATAAGCCTTCTCTGTCGAATCTGACAGAGGCAGAGCCGGCGGTGTCCACAAAGCCGTCCCCCTTTGAATCGGACGTTTTGGGCGAAGTGGAGCTCCCTATAGCTGACGATCCAGCATTGCCCCCAAAGTACCACCAATACTACCGCCAGTCGTTGAAAAGTCTTTTGTCCATGACGAAAGTGGAGGGGTCCGGAGCAAACGAGTCCCTGCTGGCGTTTCTCCGGTTGGGGGGCCATTTGGATTACCGTTTACCTTCAGCATGGGTTCCTATAATTCCCAATTCGAAACTCGGGATTTTGAAGTTGGCATTGGACCTTACTTCTCGGTTTGACAACGGGTTTCCGGTGATAGAGTTTGCTACCCAAAAAGGGGTCACAAGTATGACGGCTGGTTCCAGATACTTCAATTTCATCACCGATCGGGAGGTATTGCCTGCTACGGGAATCTACTACTACGAGGTTGAAATCGAACAGGAAAGCACGTTGGCTACGAATTTGCAACCATTATTGTCCAGCGTGTCCAGCTCGTTGTCCAGCAAGACCCCGCCTCAGTTTTGCATTGGGATTGTTAAGAGAAAAATTCAGTACGAGTTAAGGAATCTGTCGGCACCCGCCACCACGCCGGCTGCATCGTCGACGTTCCACACCATGGATTTGGAGATTGTCAAGGACGACCTCAAGTACAGCCGAGATAAAACCAAGCCCACGAACACCAGCATAGAAACATTACTTGATGCCAAACCGGGCGAGTTTAAGGGCAGTTTCGCTTTGGATTTGAGTGATCTGAACTTCTACAATTCCATCAAGGGGTCAGAATCTGCCCATAGGACGACCTTGTTGAGCATGAGCAGACGATTATCCGGTCGCCAGCACTTGGAGGAGTTGGATCCGGGGAAAGTTGACACCGAGGTGAGGTTCTCTGGGAAGAAGGTGGTGGACCACAGAGATAAGGTGGTGACGAGATCCGATGTGGTTGGGTTTGGGGTAAACTTCCACGCCAAAAACCTTTTCATTACTTTGAACGGGGTGTTGATCTCAACCATATCGAATGAGGAACTCATATCGTCAAATTCACCCACCGCTGATCTTTTCGATGATGTGGCGGGCTCCATATACCCTATGGTGGGGTTCAAATTGAACGATATCTCGTCGTCTGATAAAAACGCCAACGAGCCATCGAAATTGAGAATCAAGACCAATCTCGGGTTCAAACAGTTCAAATTCAATATCAATAACTACGTCAAGGTGTGTAAGGACGGAAGCAACAAAAGCATTGATTTAGAGCTCTTGAAGCAGATTAAGGACATCAAGGGCCAAGAATTTCCTGACCCTATAGAGAAACAATTACTCAATGTGGATGATAATTCGCATCTACTCAACAGGTTGATAAAAGGGTACCTATACACGGAAGGATACATTGACACATTCAACGCTTTGAACGAGGATCTCGATGCCTTACAGGATAAGCCAACAGACGAGGGTTTCGTGGTTGAGCGGTCACATGGCCGCCAAAGACAAAAGTTGAAGGAGTACTTCCAGAACAACAAATTTGATGAAGCAGTTGAGTTAATTCAAACCAACTATTCCCAGTTATTCTCCGATACAACAGGACAGAAACTCGTATTCCAGATCAAACTCCACAAGTTGATTTTCATCTTGAAAATGTACACCGAGAGATTGACAATGGATTCTAATGAGTTCACATTTCAGCACAACTCCATGTCCAAGTTGTATAATGAGGCACTTGAACTTGCAACGGCTTTGACCAAGGATTACAGCGATGATAAAGCCAAACAAGAAGAAA
This sequence comes from Yamadazyma sp. yHKS699, assembly GCA_030580295.1. Classification (NCBI taxonomy): domain Eukaryota; kingdom Fungi; phylum Ascomycota; class Pichiomycetes; order Serinales; family Debaryomycetaceae; genus Yamadazyma; species Yamadazyma sp. yHKS699. The sequence continues at coordinate 8,027 of JAKTSQ010000060.1, forward strand.
TCAAGCAGGTTTCGGTGTTGCTTCTTGTGAACGATGTAAACGCGTATAAGAATGTCCCCACAGTGGCAGCAATTCTTGATGAACGTAACGAAAAGATGGTTGAATTATTTGATAAGGTCAACAAGAAGATTCTTAAGGGACTCAAGTTCCACGTGACTTCCAATTTGGAAACTATTGTCAAGGCAGTGGACAAGAACATTGAAGTCCTTGCGCTTGAGACTCCTGACAAGAGGTTTGGTCTTGTGAATTTTGAGAAAGACTATCTTAATTTGTGATTTTTCCTAGACCGTTTTGGCGTAGGCTCTTCAATTCCAAGGCTTCGTTTGGGTCTGTGGGAAGCGCTTGATGTCTCATTGTCACTCGTGCTGCTTGGGATAGTTTCATCGGTGTTGGAGTAGCGGTTTTTGAACACAAGCACGTCATCGGAGACCACCACCTCGCTGAGCTTCAGGTCTCCATATAAGTCGATCTGTTTCAACGCCCATCCTCCCTTCTCCAACACACTCATGGTGACATCGTGGTGCTTCAAGATACCCCCCATTACCGGCAAATACTCCTCCAAGTACTCCCTTATGTTGTATTTAATGGAAGTGCCAGAATCTCCAGCCCGTGCATAATAAATGAACGCTTCGTCACTGAAAAACGGCGGTGCAAGGTCAGATATCCCCCATAAGCACGAAAGCACCAAGCTGGCAAACGCAGGCCCCACGCCCCGCAATTTGCACAACTCTTTAATGGATATCTTCACCAATTCACAGTACTGTTCAAACTCGTCTTTAATGCTCTTTAATTTGTCCACACCTTTGACAAAAGAGGCAATTGCCAGTCGTGTCACGGACTCCACCGTCTCGTCCAGGTTTTGCCGTATATATGTACGAAGCATGGCCCTAAATTTGCCCTTTGTCACCTTCCAATCCAACAACCGGGTGGTTTCTTCTCCAGTTAAGTAGCAGTCGTGGTTTTCGTATCGGGTCAATAGAATTCCGGGTAACTCCTTTGTTTTCCACTCGTCCAACTTTTCCAACGACCAATTACCATCATTTGTTATCCGGGTCTGCAGTTTCAGTAGCTCTTGTGTGATTTGGGGGTACACTGCTGTGGCAGCTTCGGTTATAGCAGAAATATTTGACATGGCGTAGTGAAAAATTAACGCGTCTGCGACTTCACTATTTACAAGAAGAAAAGCCTATGAGTGGGACGTCTGAGGTTGGCGGAGAGACGGTCTGTTGACCACGCCCACACCGGTGTCGACGACAGATTCCGCAAGTCTGGTCCGGGGAGTGAAATTAATGGGATAAACGGTGTCTAGCACCAAATTCTGGATCAACGAGTAAGTCTGGGAGCTGATCCAGTAGAGCACAAGGCCCACCGGCGCATTCAAGGAAATGGCCATCATGAACACCACCGACATCCGGGAGATGTTGGCAACGGAGTCGGTTAGCGTGGGCCGCAAGGTGTTTCTTTGGGTCAATCTCAGCAACTCCAACGTCTTGAACGTCCATTCGATATTGCAGAGAGAAATGACCCCCAAAACCACCGGCACGATCTGGTAGTGGTCATAGCTCGTCAAATCACCGAACCAAAGTGCCCCCTCTGTGTACAAACTTGGATCTAGTGGTTTATTGGCCAAACTATCCCACGAGAGCCATCCACACAAATTCCTCATTGTCAATGAGAGCGAGATCCACAACGGCACCTGGAACGCTGGCAACATGAAGTTTTTCCAGAGCTGGATATCGTGCTTCTTAAACAACGCCTTTTGTCTCTTTCTTGTTTCCTTTGCTGAAAGAACCACTATTTGTTCATACGACATTTGCGCCAATGGCAGCTGCACACTCACAGACTTGTGCAGATCGCTAACCCCACTGTCGACCATCTCCGCCTCCACTCTATTCTTGGTCTGTTGGGCTTTCTTCCCTAAATTGAGCTTCAAGATGGGATTGGTGCCGCTAATGACTGCTTTATATTCACTTTGTTTCTGAAGCCGTTTTCTTTGCATGATGGACAACGGGAGCGTCCAGACCGTCCGGAGCACAAACGTCGATGCTGGGATGAGTGCCCACCACGGCATGCCTGTGTATGAATGCACTGCTTCAAATGTATCGGTTAGACCATTTATGAGGGTATGGGGCTCAAAAGACATGTTTCGAACGGGAAAAATGGCTCCTGAAGCCACAGACGCCCTTCCTAGCCCCGGCCCTCGTGACAACGCGCTAGTGGCCCTCGAACATCGGAAATTTACTGTATTTATTCGTGTGATTCGTATCATGAGATATAAATCTGGTGCGGAAAAAATTTCATCAACATATATTTAAAACAACAACTTCTTTAAAAGAACCCACGGAAAACACATATAAACCAGGCCGTTATGTCGAATAAAAGTGAAAGAGCATGCATGTTGTGTGGAATAATCCAGACGTACCGAAAATTCGTGGATTTGGGGTGCCCCAACTGCGAAAGTGTGTTACATTATCAGGACAACGATGATAACCAAATTCAAGACTGTACGTCGCCTTCGTTCGAGGGATTGGTGGCGCTTGGCGATGACAACAAACAGTCGTGGGTAGCGAGGTGGCTCAGAATCGATTCGTTTGTGCCGGGGCTATATGCCGTGAAAATCAGTGGTAAGCTTCCTCCACATATCGTGTCAGATTTGGCGGAGCAGAATGTTACTTACAGGCCCCGAGACGGGACTGCCGAGGATTGAGAAGAGGAGCCTGTTGAGAAGAGGTACTAAAAGTCAACAATAGACAGTAAAAGCCGGCACTTGAAAGGGGTATAGAGTTTGAAATGGAGAGTGAGTTTAGTCCTTCAAAGGCCTTCAAAGGTCTTCAAAAGAGGTACAACGGTCTTCAAAGGAGGAGCACAAGGCCTACAGAGGTACACAAGGCTACAGAGGTAAATATTCGAAGCTACTTTATTCAACTATTTACACCAATTTTATACAGTCACGAATACATTAAAAAGAGGTTTCAATGTCATCCGCTGCTTGATAAAGCTGTTTGATGGTGTCAGTTTTGTCCCAGCTATTTCTGGAGTTCCAAATAATGTCCATGAGACGGGACATCACCACCTCTAGTTTCTCTATGTTACAGTTGCTGGTGATTTCGATGATTCTGCCGGAGAAGTAGTCGTCACAATCGGGGACCACCAACAGCCGCAGCTTGTCGGGGAAGTTTGCTTCTTCTGCCTCCGACTCCGACTCTGGCTCTGGCTCTGGCTCTGGAACTTCTGGCAATTTCTCTTCTGGCCACTTTTTTGCCGACAGCTTTTCAGATTCGGGTTCAGACTTTTCTGGAGTGTCTGGGAGTTCAGACTCTGGCTTTTGCGGCTCCGACACCTTTTCAGATTCCACTACAGGCTCTTTTGGCTGTTCTTCTGGCTGTTCTTCTGACTGCTGTTCCTGTTCTTGCTCCTCAGGCATATCAAGCTCTTTGGGCATGTCAAGGTCTATGGGAGCAATTTCATCCACAATAATCTCTTGTACCGTTCCATTGGATTTGGCCTGATCTTTGATTTTCCGGTACTCTTGCAACATCTTGGTCTGCTTGGCCATTTCCCTCTTTCTCATCTGCTTACAAGCCTCTAAGAACTCAGGACTGCTGATATCATCGATACCGAACTGGGCATTGGTCAACATTTCATTAGCCTTTAAGATTCTTTCTCGATCACCAGAAGTTATAGAATCTTGCACAATCATCTTGATATCCTTTAAAAACTGTTTGGGCTCCGAATAGTACCCATTCCAAAGCCGTTCTTCCACTATATCCAAGTCAATATTATGGTAGTACTTCCCACTAGAAATCTCTTTGATCATATCTTTGTGGTCTCCGGATCCCGCTTCGTAAAGAACCTCGTAGTTTAAGGGATTCTGAAGAATCTCGGGGTAGAATAAGTGAACCAAAAGCCCTTCATCTATTATGGGCTTTTTGAACCTCTTGTACCGAACCTTGAAAAGCTCCATTAAACTGGCCAACTTGATCTTCAACGTATTCTTCAATTTGGTGTCCTGGTACTCCTGGTCTTTGACTTTTTTCTTGTCAACTTCTTGCTGGTCGATAGCTGCCTCCTCCACCACTTTAAGTTGTTTCAATTTCCTCTTTGGTCTATTTTCAAAGTCATTAACAAACTCGTATGGCTTCATCAATAACGTGGCCTTCAAAGTCTTAAAAAACTCCCGTCTTTGTTGCACGTCAGGGTTGTGTAATGCCACATTGTTGTTGTCGTTGCTGGAAGCAAACATAAGTTTAATTTCGGGATCCAAGTGTTCAGAGCTTGTTTCACTGACTCCTAACAACAAGATCTTCTCATTGCTCTTTAAAGACCTAAGCAAACTGCTCAATGTAGCCCTAGCAGACACAGGCACCACCTGGTACCAGATATCTATATTTGGAATGAAAATAATCGATGGCTGGTGTCTTCTGGCCTCTATGAACGTCTGAATAATTGCCAGCTCTGCTGTTCTAGTAGAGTCTTCAAAAAGCTTTCCCATATCCAACGACTGGACTTGGAACCCTTCCAAGTGATTGAGAATAGCAGCACCAATGTATTGTTGGCCATTTCCTGCGTCACCACATATCAATAAGCTAGGTTTACAGATCCGGGAGTTCTCGAGATTCTTGAGGAGCTCTTGCCTTGAAAATCCCCCATCTTCGTCACCAATGGTGGGATCAAGGTACAAAGCCTCTTCAAGCTGGGTCTTCTTCTTCACTCCCTTGAGATGGATGGAATTGGGCAAGAGATTGTTCAATTTTTGAACAATCTCCTCAAACTTGGTATCCAACAAGCATTTCAAGTGCTGTGGAAGTGGAGCTGAGCTTGACGATGTGGACCTGGCACTTGAAGGAACAATTTTGTCGATGGCATTCATAAAGTCCTTTGCAATGACTTTGACCTTACTTGGTTCAACCTGCAATTTTTGGTTGGTTTGATAGATCTGGGGGTACTTTCTCTGAATAGAGTTCAAGGCTGCTTCTGTACACAAGGCTCTCAAATCTGCCCCACCATATCCCTTTGTTAACCCAGATATTTTGTCCACAAACGTGTCCGACAAAGGAGGGTTCCATTTCTTAGTATGAATCTTTAAAATCTCCGATCTGGCATCCTGGTCTGGCAAAGGGAAGTAGAACTCCCTGTCGAATCTCCCGGGTCTTCTCAAGGCCGGATCAATAGCATCTGGTCTATTGGTAGCCCCGATAACTATCACCTGTCCTCTGTTATCCATTCCGTCCATCAATGCCAACAATGTGGATACAATAGACGCATGGATTTGTTCCTGCTTTGAAGACCTCACAGGCGCCAACCCGTCGATTTCATCAAAGAAAATAATCGACGGCTGCTGGTTTTTGGCTTCTTCGAATAACAAACGCAACTGTCTTTCGGCTTCACCTACCCATTTACTCAAACAATCAGCACCTTTTCTCATAAAGAACGTAATCTTTCTGGTGGAGGTTGAGAAGCTGGCCGCTAAAGCTCTGGCCATAAGGGTTTTACCCGTACCTGGAGGACCATGGAAAAGAACACCTCTAGGTGGAGTTATAGCGAAGTTCTGGTACAATTCGGGGTAAAGCAACGGCAAGGCCACCATTTCCTTCAATTGGTTCACATAGTTATCAAGTCCTCCAACGGCCAGGAAATCGATGTTCATATCCACTCCCAACGGGTCAGTATCGCTCAAAGTGTTCTTCTTTTTCTTATTTTCTTGGTTCTTGGACGTCGACGTTCCGATGAGCTTGGTGTTGTTGAAGTTCACAGGTTTCTTCGTGATGGTGGCCTCTCCGTTAATTGGAGCAATTTCTTCATCTGAAGAGTCGGAGTCGCTGAGATTTTGACCTATAGCCGTCATCGAGTTGTTGGCATTCGTGAGACCTGGCATTGGAATTCCTCCAGGTGGGATATTGGTGCCAAATAACGATATCACGTCACTTCCGCCAAAAGGCCCAGCTGTAGGAAACAACAAGTTCCGGTAGTCACTCTTATTCGACGGAGGTCTGCCACGTCTTCCTTTTGTAAAAGACGGGGTCAGGAGATTGGCACTTTGCTCCAACTGAAGGTCGTTGGTGATTGGCGGCGGTATGGAATAGTCCACTTTTGCTCGTTCTCTAAGCTTGTGTTTGAGCGGCTCTGCTGGTTCAGGAGAAGAATCATATAAAGCAGCCACTTCCTTCCGAATGTCATCTTCTTCGCTTTCGGATCCCGACTTGTTGGAGTCCTTACCCCCGTCGCTTTCCGGGTCACCTCGTAACCTTCTTCCACTTCTTTTTCTAAGCGGTTCAATAGACCGAGATCTGGACCGTTTCTTCTTTTTCACAATCGGTGCTTGACCATACTCGTAGTCCTCAGAAACCTCTTCTTCGTCGGGCTCCACAAACTGCTTCTCCATGATCTTCTTGAACTCGTCGTCGTCGGTGATTTCATCGTCTTCCAACTCGAAGTCAGAGCTGGCAGTGGCCTTCCTGCTTCTTTTTCTTCGGCGAGTGGTTATCTCATCATCCTCGTCATCTTCGAGGTAATCATCTTCGTTTTTGTCATTTCCCGAAGGACCCGAGTCAAAGTCGTCGTCCTGTAGATCCTCCGAATCGTCATCACCATTTAGTTCTCTTTTGGCGTTGACTCGTGCTCTTCTGGGCTTCACCACATCCTCTTCACTATCGAAGGCATCAGACCCGTTTTCTTCCGCCACACTGGCCTTTCTACGACTCAGCGACCTACTACGCATTGAATCGACCACGTAACCAGGCAGGTAACTGAATGTGACCAAATAAATCTTGTGTACTGGAGAATGGAGGTAAATCAGACGCGATATAAATAGGGCTGATTATTACCTTTTTGGAAGCAGAAAAACTTGCAGTTGGTTGTTTTTGTGTGTTTCGTGTTGCTCGTGACGTGATTGGGACGTCCACCTGCTGTTTGATGGCTCGGTTGTTGTGGTACAAGTTGGCGCTTGAGTTGTATTTTGAAATATGAGTCGCGACTTTGAGCTGGAAACGCTTTTTAAATACGTGCTGGCAATGGGAGGACTCGGGTGGGGCTGGTAAGGGGTGTGTGGTTAGTTGTGTTGTGTTGTCTTTGTGTTGTGTTGTGTTGTCTTTGTGTTGTGTTGTGTTGTGTTGTGTTGTGTTGTCTTGCTGTGTTCGGGAAAAAAAGACTATCTACTGTAAATCAGCTGAACAGACCAAGCACGTACGAAACTACCAAAACTACACCACAATCGTCAAAGCCAACACCAAAGAAACCTTACGAAGTTATTTGGTAGCTATTATTTTGTTGCAAAGTTATGCAAATTTTAAATTTGCAGCCACGCGTCTATGTACAAGCTCTATGTACAGCTACTTACAAAACTCTCTCCAACCGCTCAATTGGAAGCTTATGGTGCTTCAGATTGGCACCGTCCCCGTAACTGATGTTCTTGAACAACAGCAAATACTTCAAATTCCTCTCCTCTGGCTTAACGTTCAACCGATCAAGCAACTTATTCGCCAATGTAGGAATCACTGGTGCTATCAAAATAGAACATATTCTCACCGACTCGCACGCCAATAAAATATAGTAGTTCTGCAATAGCTGCAAAATTTCTTTCTCGTTTTGGCCTGGCTCCTTTAAAGGCTTGTTGTAGATCCAGGGCTCGGAGTACTGGAGAAACTGGTTGGTCAATTCCAAAACCGACCACCATTCCTGGATTGCCTTCATGGTTTCGAATCTCGTCATGTGACCGTCCATTGTAGCGTGTAAGGTATTCAATTTGCCAATCAACTGGCTGCGAACCAGGAGAATCGACGGGACATTGCTGTGGTTTACTGCATGCAGGGAAATTAAAGCCTCAATGTGTTCAAAGTTGCCGGCGTTGCAGTCCTGTACGCTCTGGTGGATATTAAACGCTTTTCCACCGCATCTGGTCATGATATTGGCGTATTTGCCAATCAAGTTGTCCCGTGTGAAATTGAAGTACTTATCGCTGTAGTTGCAGTCGTTGGAGATGTTGGAATTCTCCATCAAAAAGAACCGCAACGAGTCCTCTCCGTACTTGTCACAGGTGGATATGGGGTCCACGACATTTCCCAAACTCTTGCTCATTTTGAACCCTTCACTGAGCCAGTGGGAATGCACCACCACCTGTTTCGGCACGTCGATGCCTGCAGCAATCAAGAATATGGGCCAGTAAATACAATGGAATCGGGTGATGTCTTTGCCAATAACGTGCACAGGAGGCCAAGGGTTCGGGTCTTTCACGGTATATCGGTTGTTTTCAAGCCTGAACAGCTGGGGAAATCCTACAGACGTGAGGTAGTTGGTCAAGGCGTCGAACCACACGTACATTCTTTGAGAAGCGTCGTTGGGCACTTCGATTCCCCATGTCAAACGAGAAGACGGTCTGGAAACCGACAAATCGCCGAGTTTCTCCAGCTTCAACTCCGCCAACACCTCGGTGTGTCGAGACAGCGGAATAACGAACTCCCGGTTGTCCTCCAACAACCGTATGAGCTGGTCCTGGAACCGGGATAATCGAAAAAAGTAGTTTGTCTCTGTGTGGTATAAAACCTCGTTACGGGTCTCTTTAGACACCATTTTACCGTGGTAATCCTCGATCTGCGTCTCGGGGTAGAACGTCTCGTCGCTGACAGAGTACCAGCCGCTGTGGTTGCCCTTGTAAATCAAGTTTTTCAGGACCATGATGTTCCAAAGCTCGATGGACGTTTTTATATGGTCTTCGTCGGTGGTTCGTATAAACCGGTCGTAGCGGATATTGAGCTTATTGGCGAGGAATTTGAAGTTCTGAGACACGTTATCCACGAGCTGTTTGGGGAGAATGCCTTGTTTTTCGGCGACGTTTTGGATTTTGAGTCCATGTTCATCGGTGCCGGTGGTGAAAAAAGAACTGGCGGACGGATCGAGTTTGTGCCACCGGTTTCTCACGTCGCAAAGAAGCATGGTGTATAGGTGGCCGAGGTGGGGGCTGGCATTGACGTAGAAGATGGGGGAGGTGACGTAGAGTTTGGGCACGGATTTGAGCCGGTTTAGCATTTTGGAAAATCTCACTGAGATAGAATAGAGAAGACATTTAGAATTGAAAGAGACATAAAGACTTGTTTTGTAAAGCACTTGTGTTGTTATAAAAAGACTTGTAAAGACTTGTATAACCTCAAATGACAAGGTCCTTCTCCACAAAAATCGCCATGAATGCAAACACCGTGTAAAACAACGCCAATGGGTACGCAATCAAGGCCCGGACATTGTGCAATCTTAAAACCACCACAAAGAACGCCGACGCCGAGTACGTGCACCAGAACACCGCCACCCCACTCAAAATGTACCCTATGGAGTTGTCGAGATTGAAAAACACCCCAAAAATACATATCAACACCAATGGCAATAAACAGTAGCCTATAACCGATGCACTTCTCAACAAGTCAATTTGCACTTTATCACTCATGAGTTTGAACAAGAAATGTAGCGTCAACACGCCAAACAACCCGACCCCGTATATGTAACCAAAGTGGACTTTTCCTGCCAATAGCAATAGGATTCCGAATAAAAGAACAAATAAAATAGGGCCTGCCAAATCGGTATCTGCCATTATATCGGAAGTGATGTTCTGGTTGAGGGGATTCAACACCGCCAACGTCTTGGTTTTGATGTGCTGGAAGTTGATGCCCAATTCCTGCAACAACGGAGGTTCATTGGCGTACCCCGAGGTGCCGAAAGCCGCCAACACGCCGGTGGTCAATTCACCGCCCATGGATCCACTGACGTCGAAATCGGCGCCGAAATTGCCGTCCATCGTGCCCAAGTTGCCGCCCGCCGTCTGGCCGGGGGCGGCCATGTAGTTGTTGGAGTACATAGACTGGTAGAAGTCGGTGTTGTTGGGATTAGCACCTGCTTGTTGATAGTAAGCCATGATGAAGAAAAGTTCGCAGACGCGATGAAATTTTGTGTGGTGCCACCACTGCCACCAGTACGGGCTTTGACTGCTGAACCAGACTTCACCTGTTTGTGTTGGACTTTGGTTGGAGTTGATTTTGGTTGGAGTTGACTTTGGTGTGTTGGTCAGACCGTTGATACTATGGAGATTCGACGTCAAGTAACTGGGGGAGAGGTCACGTACTGCCTTGAAGTGCTGACTTCTCTACTGGTCCTTTGCGTCAAACACTATTGAAGAAACGGGCAAAACTCGAAGAACTCTATGAACCCACAAGAATGGAATGCTCAATGCTCTATAATAACCCTAAAGGAGTCCCCAATAACCGTAAAGGAGTCAACCAAAGAGTTAACTGAGTACCAAGGACTTAACTGAGTAACCAAAGAGTAAACTGAGTAACTAAAGAGTTAACTGAGTACCAAAGAGTAAACTGAGTAACTAAAGAGTTAACTGAGTACCAAAGAGTAAACTGAGTAACTAAAGAGTTAACTGAGTACCAAAGAGTAAACTGAGTAACTAAAGAGTTAACTGAGTACCAAAGAGTAAACTGAGTAACTAAAGAGTTAACTGAGTACCAAAGAGTAAACTGAGTAACTAAAGAGTTAACTGAGTACCAAAGAGTAAACTGAGTAACTAAAGAGTTAACTGAGTACCAAAGAGTAAACTGAGTAACTAAAGAGTTAACTGAGTACCAAAGAGTAAACTGAGTAACTAAAGAGTTAACTGAGTACCAAAGAGTAAACTGAGTAACTAAAGAGTTAACTGAGTACCAAAGAGTAAACTGAGTAACTAAAGAGTTAACTGAGTACCAAAGAGTAAACTGAGTAACTAAAGAGTTAACTGAGTACCAAAGAGAAAACCGAGTAACCAAAGCGTAAACCAAGTCAAAGACTTAACCCAGTACCAAAGACTTAACCAAGTCAAAAATTTAACCAGATAGCCAGTCAACAGAACTAACAACATTGCTACAAACACTAAAAAACACCACCAAGCTGAGCTGTGCCAAAGTGTCCCTTATAGTAATCTCAACAGGATACAAATCCTTTCCAAAAACCTCTATAGTCCTCGAACAGTCAACGATAGGAAGTTCAATGGTTTCCTGAGCTGGTGCGTCTGCCTTAGGAATAGGGTAGTCAGGATAGAACTTGTTCATCAAGTTAACGAAAGTGGTGCGTGTGGCTTTGGCTTTATACAGAAGCAACTTCTTGCCCATTCCGTCAGCAGATTCCACTGCAGCAATATGAAGAGATGCCACGTCTCTCACATCCACAACATGAAAAGTGTCTGTGGGGATGTCCGAGTCAGGTTTGAAGTCAAACAAAAACTTGAGTGCCTGTAAAGTGGAGGGAAAGTCGCCGGCCAACTGGTCGTAGGCTTGAGGACCCAAACACCAGGTGGGGGCCACTGTCGACAATTCAAAAGCGGGTTTGTTCTGGTGCATGAAATCCCATGCAGCCTCGGCTGCAAATTTCTTTGAGGCCCAATAAAAGCCAATGCCACCCATTTCTATGGCCTGTTCCCGAGTCATAGAGGACACCGAGTCATAGAGGACACCGATTCTTCGGTGACAAGATTGGCGCCTTTACCGAAGTGGTCGAGGGGGGAGTTGTGAGAAGCGTACGATGCAGTGATAACCACTTTCTTGACATTTTTGCCGTACTGGGTAATTGTCTTTAACAAGCTTCTGGTGCCGTTGATAGCTGGCACATACACTTCCTTTTCGGGGTCTTTGGGTTCCCAAATCAACGGGGACGCAACATGGAACACGAGTTCAATTTCGGGGTGGTGCTGGAACACTTTGTCAAAGGTTTTGTCGTTGGCAATGTCTTCTACTACTACAAAGCTGAAGTGGGGATGGTTGATGATTTCGGCGTACTTGGCCCCTTTGGCAGCAGATCGGGCCGATCCGATGACAGTGTAGCTTTTTCCAATAACTGTTTGACGATATGGAGGGCAATGTAGCTGGTGAAGCCTGAAATGAATACGGTAGTCATTATAGAAGAAGTGGCCATGGCTGCGAATTTATACTTATCAATGTAATTTATACTTATCAATGTTGCTACCTTCTAGCGCCGAGATTACGATAAGACCCCTGAAGACCCTGAAAGCAATAAAGATGTGAACGCATTCCCCGCTGGTTGTGCAGGCAACGGTGCCGTATGGAATGATGCAAATCGTATCGCAGGGTTTATGGAAAACAGAATGCCGACAGGACACGAGCTCGGGTGCCTTATACAAGTAGGTGCTTTGGTTTTGTGCCGGTGTGCCGGTGTTTGTGTCTATGGAGCTGAAGATGGAGGCTTTGTTAGGGCTTTGCTGTGGCTTTGCTTTGGCTTATTAGGCAGTTTAGGGGCTTTATGAAGGGGATTCGGGCATTTGAGGGGCACTAACGGGCTGGGACGAATAAACGGATATTGTCCCTAATTTAGTAACTTCAAATGCTGGGCAAGGGACATGGAGTGGTACTGGTTTACCCTATTGACTTTAGAAGCCATGAAGTGGAATAGTGTGTCACGTGATCAAGTATTACTATACTAGGTACGGACCCCCGTGTAATACCTGATACACTTTCTGTGGACTGTATTATCTCAATTGCCCCAGCACTTTTACCCCCGTCAAGTACCGTCAAAGTCATTGCAGTATGAACTACTTTAATTCATATAATGACAGGACAAAGTCACTGACGACCTTTTTTCTTCTGTGTAACTGTCTTCTAAGTCGTCTCTCCGTGGCTAATGGAAACACAAGAGCTGTAATCCTCCGACCGTCTTCGTGATCTTCTCTGGTTCTTCATCAACAGCTCTTTCTCAGCATTAATGTTCCTTGAACGAAACATACGTAATTCCACCAAACCATCTTATTCTCTTCCTTTGTCCTTGCAAGAACCTCCAAGCCCTGATTCACTGCTTCAAAAGTTCCTGCCTCAAAGGTTCCTCTTTCTTTCCTCTTTCTTTCCTTCTTCCCTCTTTTCTTCTAACTGCACATTCCAATTTGGTGTACCGGCCACATCTTGAACCTTCTACTACCCAAGTGGTTGCTTTGACTGCTTTGACTTTTCTACGGTTTCAGCTGGCTGGAGCTTTTATCTACAGAAAATATAAAAATATAAAAATATATGGCTGCAAATCTCAGGCTGCAAATAACCTCACCACCCCCTGAAAGGGACCCAGATATCCTCAACCACATCCCCGCCGTTAGTTATATAGTACCATGGATACGCTGCTGCAGTAATACAACTGTGCTGCGGACAAACGCCAACTTTAGTTCCAATAGGAATGAAATCGGTTTTTTTACTACCATCTAAAGGCACCAAGATACCGTGTTCTTGGCTCAATCTCCCCACTATCCAGTTCTCGTACCCCTTGGGCTCTACTATTCTTCCGTGTCCGGGTAATGGACCGAATTCTCTCGCCATAGCGATCACACCGGCGTTGATCAACTGTTCTCCCGGCAGCTTATCGCCTCGAGACTCATAAGTCGACAACACTTCGGCCACCACCTTACAGGAAACGCTTTCGTGCGTCACACACCCTGTGGCCACCTGCTGCAAGTCACAGAACGGGTAGTTTCCGGCGTGGAGCTCCAATTGGCCCGACAAAGGCCCAAGTGTAGATTCCACTTCTTCTAAGGTCAAAATCTCCGACGCATGGGCTGTGGGGGTAGCTCCTACTGAAATCTGGAGCTGGAGACTGGGGTCCATTGCCAATGCCGCCTTTGCCGCCATGTTGGCGTGCTTGATTTCCTCCAATAAAAACGTTTTGGCAGTATCTTCCGAGTCTGAAGCGTACGAATGGCCAGCATGGCAGTAGAACCCGTACACTTCCACGGCCTCCTTGACATCTGGCTGGGCCAACTTGCCCAACGTCTTCTCAAGCAACTCGGAGTCGTTGACCAACCCGGCCCTGTTGGTGCCCATGTTGATTTTGATGAAAATAGACCATTTCTTCGACCACTTGTTGGTCTTGTTATATGCGGCCAAACTGTCCAATTGGTCGGCATTGTCCAACATAACACGGAGTTTGGGCACTTTAGACGACAACTGTGCCAATTCCGGTAACCTGGAGATCACCACAGGGAGACTGAACAATATATCAGTGATTAAACCTTCTTCTACCAACGGCAACAATTTCCACGCTTCCATTAGAGTTGATACCACGATTTTGTCGGTGGTGAACGAGCCGGATCCCAACTGCAATCGGGTGCCTTCGAGGGTCTTGTGCGTCTTGACATGGGCTCGGAAGTGGGCATTCAATTTAGCGGCATTTTGGAGCATCTTTTCACTGTTGGAGGTGAATATCTTTTGATCCACCACGAAGGCGGGGGTGGGCAAGTCGCAGACTTTTGTGCCTTTGAACTGTGACACCAACGTCTGCTTGTCGGCAATTGGCGTAAGGCTTGCTGGAAACATGATGGTAAGTAAAGAAGAGCTGGATTGAAAGAAGAGGTGGATTTGAAGATATAAAGGTTTTGGGTCCGCAACGAGCGGCTTGTATGCAGGCTGTTATCTTGGTGGGGGCGGGTTGCCGCTGCAGGAATGGTGCCCCCACCGTAACGTCTTATGCGCGGCCCCCACCGGCCGATAAGATCTTAAACTAATAAATCTCCACTCATAAAACTCCACCATAAATACCTACAATACAGTATCATCTTTTACATGGCACAGTACAAATACACACTCAACGAAGACTACTCGTTTGCAGGAGGAGTTCCCTCCAAACCGTTCCAAATCCACCCTTCAATGGCTGGAAAATTGGATGCTAAATATGTTGAATTTTTCAAAGCCCATTTGCAGCACAACGAAAAGATTTTAGCTACCCACCGAGTGCCATTGGCCGAAATAAGAGCCGGCGGCAACGTTATACCGGGCCAAGCGCCCATGCGAGAGATGGCCCGGATTTACGACGTGGCAATTGCTCGTAAATACACCGAAGGGCCAGTGATTGATGCTAGAGTGTTTGTTCCCAAAGGAGAAGCTCCTGAGGCCGGCTGGCCGTTATTTATCTGGTACCATGGGGGCGGTTGGACCTTGGGAAGCATAGATACCGAAAACTCGTACTGCACCAAAGTGGCCGAGCTTTCAAAGTGCATTGTGGTGACAGTGGACTACAGATTGGCACCAGAAGACCCATTTCCGGCCTGTGTGGACGACGCATACGAATCGCTATTGTGGGGTCTTGAAAGCGCCCCTGGGGTCATAGGTACAGATCCGGCCAAGGTTGCGGTGGGAGGAAGCTCTGCTGGTGGGAATTTGACGGCAGTGGTGACTAATAAGTATGCCAGTTCCGAATTGGCTGAAAGACTTCCTCCAGTGGTGTTTCAGGTCCAGGTTGTGCCTGTTACCGACAACACGGCCACGGCAGAGACGCAGGCATCTTGGGGAGAGAACGAGTTCACTACCCAGTTGCCGGCAGAAAAGATGTTGTGGTATAGGAGATTATACTTACCCAAAGGGGAGGATGCAGCCAAGCCGGAATCGTCGCCATTATTCTATTCAGATGCGTCGATGGCCAGAGTGCCTCCGTGCTTTATTGCGGCTTCGGAGTGTGATGTGCTTCGGTCAGAGGCAGAGGCGTATGCTGAAAAGTTGAAGAGGAATGGTGTGGATACGGAGATAGTTATATATAAGGGAATGCCTCATACGACGATGGTTATGGACGGGGTTATGGACCAGGGCAAGCAGTTGGGGTTGGATACTACCAGGGCTTTGAGAAACGCGTTCTACGTCTAACTGCGCGGCTTCATAACTCACATGTTTCATTGAGAGAAGTACACCTTATTAAATGAAGTTTCTAGTTGTGTCTCTGAGTGAAGTTTGTAGTTATTTCTGTAAATGAAGTTTCTAAATGAAGTTTCTACTCATGTCTTTAAGTGAAGTTTCTACTCCTTTCTCTACTTAATGTTACTCTCTAGTCTCGTGTCTACTTGATGTCACTCCATAAGCCTAAAGCACTCCCATATCTGCTCAATCATGATTTGGCTGCTAAATCACTTCGTGGTGTCTCCCACATACATATCGTCACAGGTGATCTTCTTCCTCCCCAAACTCCTCTCTATGCAGTTCTTTATCAACTTGGAGTACTCTCTTCCCACCTCCCATTGACACTCCCTGAAACTCTTATAAAACAACTTCAAAAGCCCCACAATATGGTTGGTGTTGGCAATCAACGGCACATGCTGAGCAAAGCTCTTTATGCGGCTGTGGTACTCGGTGCTGCTGGGCCCTGCATTATTGGACAGGTGGAAAGGCCCCACCGTTGAAAGTGATGTCTTTATTCTTGTCAAGTACGAGTACCCATCCTCTTTATCAGGGTAATAAGCCCCTTCCCCCAAAGAGTCGGTGGTATCGAAAAAATGGGACTCCGGCCCGTAAAGTGCATAGTTGTAGGCGAAAATCACCAACACAGCACTGACTATGATGTTCTTCCTGTGCAAAAACGGGTCCACATTGGGATCGTACGAATATTTCATGTCTTCGTTGTCTGGAGATAGAAGCATCTCGCAGAGAAACATATACGCATGTACCACCGAAACTCTGCCATTGACAGAAGACGCCCATTTCATCACTCGTCTTTCCACCGCCGCATACTCGGAGCTTCCAGCCACCACGTTCATTCGACTTGGGGCCCCTCCGTAGATGATGTAGTCGTAGTGAGTAATTCTCATGTAGATTTGAGCAATATGGTAAAGACTGAATTTGCACCTACTGTCGTCGAGCCGAAGCATGGGTGGGAGTTTCTCCATATCGTCTTCATTGAACCTCAAAGAGCTTTCGGTGCTGCAACACCCTTTTTCACAGATATCGGTTCTCCACACGTCAATGGCCAACGAAATGGTCTCGTTCCATGACTCCTTGACCTGGTTCCACTCCAAAAACGAGAGCTGGAGGTCTTTCTGCTGCATTTGGAACATGATGGTCAACAACCCTGCCAATAAGATCTTCTTGCCAAAAGTGCTGGTGGACACTTTCTCCCGATGCAAGAGCCTCCGCAACGCCGCAAGAAACTTGGGAGGCCGTTCACTTTGAAGAGTATCGATTTTCTGGTCGGTGTTGTCGAATTCCCACAACTCGTCCTCACACGGAAGAGAAATCTTGATCTGGTGGGCATAGAGCACGATCATGTGCCCGTAAACCGTGGCATGGACTGTGTCGAGGTAAAAGGCCATGAGCGTGGCCCGCTTCATCGACTCCACCTCAATCCACTTCTTCCATACGTGGTTGGGCGGAAGGAACCCGTCGTCGTCGTCTTCGTCCTTCAATGGGTCTCCGCCAAGAATAGGCGACCGTCGAAGAAGCTGGATTTTCGTGCCGTGATGGAGGTATGCCCTTTCATGTAGCACGCGGCTGGTGCTGGTGATTTCGTACGTTTCTAGAAGCAACAAGCTCTGGACCACCCACACTTTGGCGGGCGGTTTGCAGTCGGCATTGGCAAAGATCAACCACCGCAACGGCTCGGCGATTTCGTCGGCTAGTTTCTTGGGGTTGTGTAGAAGCGGCAGCTCCAAGGCCCGGGTGCAACACGAGAGCCCTGCGCCCACCATGATCATGGCTAGAAGAAGCAACGGGTGGGCTTCGAGGTTGGAAAAAGACGGCCGGTGGAGAATGGGGTACTGGGGGTGGTAGATGAGCCAGTAGATCTCGAGACACCGCTCGAGCTGTGGCACGGCAAAGTCAGGGTTGGCGTTCAACAGGGGAATTAGCAGGATAAGCAGTTGTCTGATGAGTTCAGTGACAGATTTACGATTATTGGAGTGGGGGAAGTCTGGCGACACGGCAAACATTGATTCGAGCAACGACATGGGCGACACTTCGGGGCGGAGGTCCATTGTCATGGACTGTCGCTGGGAATAGTTGGATTCGGCATTATCGTGGGGGTTGGGAAGAGATTCGTCGTGGAACAACCATTCGATTAGATCTGAGGGAGAAAGGGTGGATTTGGGGTAGGTGTGCAGCGGTAGCGGTGGGTGCTGGAGTGGTTGCAGGGTTTGCAGGAACTGTTCTGGGTTTTGGGCCTGCAGGAATTGTTCTTGATTTTGGACCTGCAGGAACTGTTCTTGATTTTGGACCTGCATGGCCTGCACGGTCTTATACAGCTTCATAGCATAGTCAGGGGCCACCTTTGACACAAAGTACAGGTCGCTGGAGACATTCGTAGGCCCGTCGGTATCTCTTTCCTCAGTCTCTCCAAACAGCGTCGATTCAAATGTGGATTCGATGGTTGACTCAAACGTCGACAACTGTAGCCGGTCAAAAGACCCATTCAGGCCAAACGCCGTCGGTTTCTGGCTCTCGTGCCACCGTCGGTAGTGCTTCTCTCGAATATCAGTTCTGCTAAATGTGTGGTCGCATCCTGGAAACCGACAGCTGATCTTGTCGGGTTTGTGGTTTCTCTGGTGACGCAATAGGTGGTCGTGGCGGGAGAAGTGCTTCGTGCAGTCGGGATAGTCGCAGGGGAAGTCGCCCCTGGTTCTGGATCGTATCCTCTTCGACATGGGGGACAGTAAAATAGTGGGAATTAGATTTAGTGAGAACTGGTGAGATTTAGTGAGATTTAGTGAGATTTAGTGAGAAGTAGCGAAAATTAGTGAGAAGGGGGACGATGAAAGATAAAGAAGAAAGAACAGAGAAGAAAGAACAGAGAAGGAATGAAAAGAGAAGAAAGAAGGAATGAAAAGAGAAGGAATGAAAAGGGAAGGAATGAAAACATAAGAGAGCAAGAAAAAAGAAAAAAGACAAAACAGAAAAGTAACAGACACTAAACACCTACACACGCAATCACCTCCAACTCCACCTTGATCCGGGCATCCATGAACGCCGCAATCACACAGCTCCGTGCCGGTTTCTGCAAAAAGTGCTTCCCATATATCCGGTTCATCTCCTGGGCGTACTCCGCATGCGATATAAACATCGTCACCTTGAACACATTGTCCAACGACGACCCACTGGCCTCCAACACTTGTTTGACATTGGCAATGGCCAATTCCGTCTGTTCAGCCAACAGGTCTGGAACTTCTCCAGTAGCATAATTCTGGCCAATAAGACCGGAAGTGTACACGGCACCATTGTGGGTCCATGCGGGAGCCAACACAGGATGCTCCAGGCCTTGGATAGCAGACCATTCAGTTTTCACGGCCATTTTCGTGCAGAACAAGTTGCAGAAGAAAACATTTATAATTCATTTCTTCGTGGTGGGGGCGGCTGCAAATGCTGGTGGGGGCGCTGATCGGCGGTGGGGGCGCATTTCCCATTATGGCGCGCCTCCACCAACTGATACCACTGATAACACTTATTTCTCCTTCTGCATTTGCGGCCATATAAAACGCCAGGTTTCTTCTCCATTTCCCACAAAGCACTCCGTAAAATGTCCAAAGACAAGTCCCAGTCGGAAATAGACATTCTTCCCAAGACGTCGCATTCGAGCCTCGAATCTGACCATGTCCACCAAATTCTCTCCAACAACGGCGATGTTATCAACGTTGTGGACAAGACGGTGGACGTGCGGTTGGAAAAAACCGTTAGGCTCAAGCTAGACCTACACACGTTGCCGCTTATTTGCTTGCTATACCTTTTCAATGCGTTGAACAAGGGAAACATCTCCAATGCCAAAACTGGAACCATTGAGGCAGATTTGGGCATTGTGGGGAACCAGTGGAATATCATGCTTTCGATCTTCTACATTCCCTTTGTGCTTTTTGCGTTCCCGCTCTCGTTAGTGGTCAAGCGGTACAATGCTGCTCGAGTGTTGCCGATTTTGGCGTTCACTTTTGGGTCGATTAATTTGCTTTTGGTTAGTGCCTACAATTTTGGCGGCTTGATGGCAGGAAGATTCTTCTTGGGGCTCTGTGAGTCGGTGTATCTTCCGGCAGTGATTTTCTACTTGTCGACGTTTTACAGAAGACACGAGTTGGCGTCGAGACTTTCTATCATTTACTCGTTCTCGTCCATTGCCAATGCGTTTTCTGGACTTTTGGCGTTTGGGTGTTTCCAGATCGAGAGCTCCTTGAAGGGGTGGCAGATTTTGTTCTTGTTGGAGGGGTGCCTTACGTTGCTTGTGGCGGTTCTGGCGTTCGTGTTCTTACCCAGAAACATCCAAACTGCCGGATTTTTCAATGAAGAAGAACGCAAGTATGCGGCATATAGAGTGGAAACAGACTCTTCTGCCGCTGCTGGCGACTCTTTTGACTTCAGGGATGCAGTGAAGGTGTTCAAGCACCCGGTGACAATTGCGTGGATGATCCAGGAGGTGTTTTTGGGGGTTCCTTTGAACAGCATCAACAATTTCTTTCCCAGTATTATCCAGGCCTTGACCAAGACAACGGTGGAGGCCAATCTCTACACGGTTGCACCTAACGTGTGGGGGGCTGTGACGCTTATTGCGTTTGCGTTTTCCTCCGACTATACCCGGATCAGATCGATCTTTTTGTTATTGGCTATTTCCTCCACCATGATCGGGTTTATCGTGTATGGGGCGATTGATATCACCACAAACGTGGGGGTGGGCTACTTCACGTGTTTCTTGATGACCACCGGTGCTTCGGCTTCGTCCGTGTTGACTTCTACCTGGTATAACAACAACACTCCGAACGAGCATAGGAGAATAGCCATTTCTGCCGTGGGGATTCCTTTAGCCAACGCCGCCGGCTTAATTTCCACAAATATCTTCTTGCCAAAGGACGCACCCCACTACGTGCCAGCCATTGGAATCACCGCCGGGTTTGGCGGCGGGGCTATCTTATTTGTCGTTGGTATTGGAGCTTATATGGTTTTCGATAACAGGAGAAGAAATGCCAAACAGGGCGTGAGTTTGAGCTATGTGGACGTTCCCACGTCGGACTTGGCCGAGGGGCCCTCCAACCCCAATTTTCGGTGGATGTACTAGTTTTATGTGTAGTAATGAATGTTTGGTCTCGATTTGCAGCCGTTGGTGTGTGTCGCTAGAGTCTACGTGCCTCTACCGTTTTGAACTTTTATGTGCCCCTACCAGCGTTGTATTGCGTGCCTCTACCGCTTTGGGCTATTATGTGCCTCTACCGTTTTGTGATTTCAGTGTCCCTACCGTTTCTGTCGGTTCGCGCACGCTTTTCCCGCCAATCAGCGGCCGCCAATTGATAATTCACCATTTCCCCCGGGGTCAGTGGAAGCGACGCCAAATCTGTTTTTCCCGCGCAAATAGCGCCATGTGTCGCTATTTCTAGTTCCAGCTACCGAGCCCTTCCGTCACTCACTCTCACACTCACTTTTCATTCATATATAAAGAACAGGAAATCAGGGAAAATTTTTTGCTTTTCAAAACACTTTAAAACCCACAACATTTTTTAATCCCGTCATCCATTCGAATTTTGTGACAGTTCAAGTGCCTTTTCGTCAATCACATCCTCCCTACCACCATGTTTAGAAATCTTATTCGTGCCAACAAATTGAGCTTCAGAACGTTAGCCACCAGTGCTTCCGAACAAAGAATAAAGACGTTTCAAATTTACAGATGGAACCCCGATACTCCAGAAGTCAAACCCAAGATGGAGAACTACGAAATCGACTTGAACCAATGTGGACCTATGGTTTTAGACGCTTTGTTGAAAATCAAAAACGAACAGGATTCCTCCTTGACTTTCAGAAGAAGTTGTAGAGAAGGAATCTGTGGTTCTTGTGCCATGAACATTGGCGGTACCAACACCTTGGCCTGTTTATGTAAAATTGACCAAGACCACAGCAAGGACTTGAAGATCTATCCTTTACCCCACATGTTTGTTGTCAAGGATTTGGTGCCAGATTTGACCCATTTCTACAAACAATACAAATCCATTCAACCATACTTGCAAAGAGACTCGGTTCCGGAAGATGGAAGAGAGAACTTGCAAAGTATTGAGGACAGAGCAAAATTGGACGGTTTATATGAGTGTATTTTGTGTGCTTGTTGTTCTACTTCCTGTCCTTCATACTGGTGGAACCAACAGGAATATTTGGGACCTGCCGTGTTGATGCAAGCTTACAGATGGTTAATTGATTCGAGAGATGAAGCCACAAAGCTTAGAAAAGAGATGTTACAGAATTCTATGTCGTTGTACAGATGTCATACCATTATGAATTGTGCCAGAACTTGTCCTAAAGGATTAAATCCTGGTAAAGCTATTGCTGAGATTAAAAAACAATTAGCTTTTGATTAATGCCTGCATTTTGTAACCACACCCTCCATTTAATCATCAGTTTATTTATTCATTATTTATATATATATATATAAAATCACGGTCACTTTGAAAGAGCCGCGGACCCGATTGCGGATTTTTGAGGTTCTCCAGGTTTTGGTATGATCGTTTTTAGCTTGTTTGTTACTGGCTGCGAATTGGTTTTTCCGTTTGTCCATATGCAGGGGCTGTATGCAGGACTCTGGTATTTGTATGCCGGATATTCACTGGCGGAACTTGCCAAATGGCAAACTGGGCTTCCCGGCCCTTTGTCCCTGCAAGAACTCCCAGGGGTACTCGGGCTCGTCAAAAATGGGTACCATCTCGCCGTTTCTCTTTTCAAAGTAAATGCCGTGGATCATAAGGTTTTCAAGCTTCCAAAAGAACTGCATTAAGAACTTGACAATTGGCTTCAACTGGTGGATAATGTATGTAGACACCAAATTGTCGATGTTTAGCTTATTCTTGCCCGAGGGGTCTTGGTCCACATCACAATTACACTTGGTATCGCCGTTTTTGTGGAAATGGTTATGCAATGTGTGTGGAGCTCCCTTGTACATGGGATAGTTGCGATAATCAAACGTCTTTTGCTTGATGGGCACACACACCTCTCTATCTGCCTGCAATTTTCCTAGAATAAACCCTATCAAGATGTAGAACGTGGATTGAAGGTCGTTTTCGTCGCCGGTACGGTCCTCATCGTCGTCTTCCTCCATCAATGGGTGAAACCGGTCCTTCAACTCCTGAAGCACAAATTCACATCCCCAGCACTCACACGTATGCAACAACGACTCGTAGAAATCGGGCTTGTAGTAGATGAACGAGGTCAAGAAGTCGGGCAACTGTAGCGTCTTCAAATTGCACCGGCTCCGATTGTCGTTGAAAGTAAGAAACCTCAAGAAAAACGCTTCCATCAACCGTTCGTTCAACCGGTTCAAGATAAACGACGACATTCCCATGGAATTATCGAACATCTTGAACCCTGGGGTTGAAAGGTCCATTGAGAGCCGGCTCAAGTTGGATAAAGATGTGATAAACCCACTCAACGGGGTTAATTTGTTCTCCAAAATTTGATGGGGACGGAGCCACTCGAGGTTGGGAAACAACTCCAACTCAAAGCTCACGAGGTTGGGGAGCCCGTCGTGTGCACCGGAGTATTGTGTGAAGTGGGTGAAGAACTTGGAGAAACAATCACAGCTGCTGTTGCGGTGCTCGTTGCAATCGACTTTTAAGTACAAATTGCTGAGGTTGTAGAGGTTGATCTTGGTTTCTAGCACCAGGAAGTCCAACCGCTTATCGATGCTGTCTATGTAGTGGCAGAAATCTGAGTTTGTGGTGTAATTGTAGTGGCTGGTGGCCAAAGAATCGGAAAACCCGTCGTCCAAATCCAAGGTTTCTCGGTGGCAGTGGAACACCGTCAAGCCCCGAAGGTTCAACTTGACGTCGTCGTTGAGCAACCTGAGCTTCTTCACTACCCCCAAGCCAAATTGGCTGTTGGTGGAACAAGTTAATGTGAAAAGTGAGTTGAAAAAGTCAAACGGTGCACACGACAAGTCAATGTCGTCTATATGCATGAGTTCTGTTTCGTTCAACATCAAGAACAAGTTGGTCAACCCGGGGGGCACCTTGGGCTCATACAAGCTGTTCAAATTCACCACAAAGAGCTTGAAAATATTGTCCCGAACGGCATTGTTGCTCAAGAACTGGGTCAACTTGTCGATGCCTTGAACAAAGTCCACAAACGTCATATGCAAAAAATGGATCTTTGACGACTTTTCGCCAAAGTAGTCTATCACCTTATCCTGAATGGAGCTTATAGGCTGTCTATCAATGACAGCAGAATTGCATTTATCGAAAATGAAAAATTTGATCTTGTTGATAAGGTCGTTGTTGGCATAGATTACTTCAAGAAACAGCACCAAGTTCCGGGGCTTTAAGATCAACGCCGTGTTCATGTACCTGATACCATTTTCCCGGATAAACTGTCTGCTGTCGTCTTTGTACCGCAAAGGAAACTCTGCATCAAGAATTACCGTCACTCTTTGGTACAACCGTGAAATGGCTAGGTTGTGGAAGTCCCGACACACCACCAGGAGGTTCAACAAGTCGAACTGGTCCACATAATTGAAAATGTCTCCTAGCACGCTTATGGGGAGTTTGTGCAACACACAGGACGGTGGTTGGCTTGTATACACCGTTGAACACGGTTCTGCATCTAGTAGCATGTCATCCTGCAGGAGCATTCGCTCGTCTTTGGACCTGTTGTCCCAAACCGTGTCATAGCCATTGGTTTGCGGGCGATTGAGGCCATTGTGGAGATTATCGTGGGCTTTTTCGTCGTCGCAGGCCTTTTCGTCGTTTGTGGTTTTGGTGCTGCTGTTCTGCCATATGAGGGGATGCGTATAGTGGACGTTGGACTTGGCCAAGCGGTCGTGTGGTCCGTCGTCCATGGTTATTGGGAGAATAGGGGTATGTACACTTGAGATTTTCAGTCGCGACATTGCGACATTGATTGTGATCGAGCGCGACATTTGTTGCAACATTGGTAAACGACATTGAGGGAAGACTTCTACTTTGGGAAGACATCTACTTAGGAAGAAAAAAGTAGATGAAGAAACTACTGAAGAGTTTCGATATATTACGTCTATAGCATTGATAGTGCAGAAACGGCATGGCAGTCTAACTACAAAACACTGCCCAAGTTGACGTGCACGGCCTTGGCCTGCGTATAAGCCTCCAATCCATACTCTCCTAATTGTCTTCCGTATCCAGAGTGCTTAACACCGCCAAAGGGAATGTGAATATCGGAATCGTTGGACGAGTTGATCCACACCATACCAGCCTCGATATCTCTGGCCATATTGTGAGCCACAGTGATGTCCTTGGTAAAAATAGCCGCACCTAACCCGTAATCAGTCTGGTTGGCGTATTGTAAAGCTTCTTCATCGGTCTTGAACTTACCACAGGCCAAAACCGGACCAAAGATCTCTTCGTTGACGATTCTCATGTCTGGCTTGACATCGGCGAAAATGGTTGGCTTGATAAAGAAGCCCTTGCTCAATTCTTTGTCGGAGTTTCTCTCTCCACCAATCAAAACTCTGGCACCTTCCTTCTTTCCAATGTCAATGTACCCCATGATCTTTTCAAACTGCATCTTCGACACCTGCGGGCCCACCACCGACTCTTCCCCGTAAACAGACCCTTGTGGGTACTCTTTAAGCACATGGTCTTTCAAAGCACTCAAAAACTCATCGTAAATGTCTTCGTGGACATAACATCTAGAAGTGGACGTACACACTTGACCCTGGTTGATGAAAATACCCACAGCAGCCCATTTGACCGCTTGGTTAATGTCACAGTCGCTTCTGACAATCAATGGAGATTTTCCTCCACATTCCATTGTCACGGCCTTCAAGTTGGAAGCAGCAGCCTTTTGGATCAATTTTCCAGTGGCGGTGGATCCTGTGAACGAAATCTTCGACACCTGCATGTGCGATGCTAACGCATGCCCTGCAGTCTTTCCTTCACCGGAAATAACCCCCACAACCCCAGGAGGAAATCCGGCCTTTTTGATCAAAGTAGCAAAGTATAAGAACGATAATGGGGTGATTTCCGACGTCTTGACAATGGACACGTTTCCTGCAGCCAATGCCGGTGCAAGACACCATACACCCATCAACAATGGGTAGTTCCATGGGATAATGTGTCCACACACTCCAAAAGGCTCATGGATGGTATAAGCCAATTTTTTGGGGTCATTCTGGATCACCCGCCCGGTGATGGAGTCTGCACGGCCGGCGTAGTACCGTATGGTGGTCACACACTCGTCAATGTCAAACACGGCGTTGGTGTTCTTGGTTTTTCCTGAATCCCAAGCTTCTACCGAACCAAGCAATTCTCTTTCTTCTTCAATAAGATCGGCCAATTTGAACAAGAGTTTACCTCTGTCCACGCCGGTGGTGTTTCTCCACGACTTGAAGGCCTTTAAACCGGCATCCACGGCGGCGTCGACATCTGATTCGTCGGCACAAGAAACTTCAGCGTTAATTTCCCCAGTTTCGGGGTTGACTGATTCAATGGTTTTGCCGGATTTGGAAGCAACAAACTCGTTGTTGATAAACAATCCAAGCGGTTGGGAGAATTTGGCGCCATCTGGCAAGGTAACTTCTTTGAAAAGAGACATGTTGGTTTTTAATTGGAAAAAAAGGGGATTTGGTTCTATTTAAACAGTTATCTGGTTTGATCGGTCGTGCACGGACTCATTACCGATGAGGTATTCCATTGCGCCAACAAACGGCGATTTTCCTGATTGGGGAATACTTTGCGATGGTTACCGGTTATCCTAATGGGGTTGTGATTTCAACCTGTAAATCTTTGGCCGCTTATGGTATTCTTTGTGGAGGCTTTGTAGTGCATTGTTTGTTTCAGGTAGGTTAAGCTTTTAGCGGCTGGAGATTGATAGAGATTGAAAGATAGATAAAGATAGAGATAATACAGATAGATAGGCAGATAAGAGCAAATAGGCGTTATCTAATATGCCACAGATGCCTCTTTACTATGAATGGAAGTGTGTCAATTAGATGTAACTCTATCAATTGCACTTTTAACACTATTTGAGTGCTTATTTACAAAGTCCGGGTAATCATAAAGGTCGTGTTCTGTACAGCACTCGTGTCGCACCTTGGGTACGTGGTCGTGCGAAACTCACTTCTTGATAACTCTTTATACGTACACATTTGCAGTCAAACTATAGAGCCATGGCCATAATTGAACTTAGCCATTAGAATACAAACGTCAAAGCTAGGACACCATGCTATGATGTGACGCAATTGGTTTACTGAAATCCAAAAAAAATATACTTCCAAATATTATGGTCTTCTCAGGATCTTGATGAAGAAGGATATTTAAAATCTGGTCTTGAAAACTAAAGTGTCTGGAAACCTCATATCTGTCGGGAATAGAATCATTGGGCTTCGCAGATAAACCATTCCATCGCAAAAGAAAGCTCTCAGCAACTGTCACAGAAGCAAAATATCACTACTAAAAAGTGTCACAAATCCAAAATCTACCCTTT
>JAKTSQ010000061.1:0-34868 GCA_030580295.1 Yamadazyma sp. yHKS699
CCATAACAGACTGGCTTGACATCTCTCTGTGTGAGGAAATTTGTCAATTCGACTGCGATTATCCAAAGGAAGATTTTGAAACCAAGCAGAAGGCGTTGGAACAGGTAGAAGGTGGCGTTGGAACAGGCTTAGAAGAGTGTTGACGAGGCTAGGTATAAATTGATAAACTGATAAGTGGTTAGATTGTCATGAATATAGCAGATCCACCAGCGTTCGCAACCTAGAAACTGCCGACTTTAGTATACAAATGATTCTAGGCCAAATAATAAGTAAAATAAATAAAAAAATATTAATAGAGTTTGGATGTTGCAGAAGAATACATTATAAAAAAAATAATTCAAAGTAAAAATATGTGTATCTGGCAGGCCGTTTCTTCTCTACTTAATAAGCTCCAAATTCTCTAGCGGTCCTCTCCCATCTTCCAGTTCGACCACAATACTAGGTCGTCTGCATACTAATTTCAAAAAATTTTGACATTATTCTTGCTGTCAAGATTTACTATTTTCAATTTAGTTCCTGTATATAATATTGTTATTAAACAGCATGTCTCACTATCGCCAATCAATTTAACCCGTCTCACTTTCGTCGATCAACACAAATGCCAATTACAGACTTATCAGATGATTTGATCCTCCGGATCCTCGATTTGGTTCCCAGATACATTCTCTGCCAGTTGCTAAAATCCAAGACCGTTTCCCACTTGGCTCATTCCTCTTTTACAAAGTGGTTATTCTTATTGACGTGGACGAGCCAATCCCCATTTTGGAGCTAGTGCATACCTACGGCGACTATATTGGCGATGTTTTTGGGCGTGTTGATGTGACACCGCCACAGTTCATGGGCGCAGATGAGCTTCTTCTGTTTTACAAGACCCATCCGTTGTATGAGCCCCACACGCTTCATTATACCAGCATGAGGAACGTCGAGCAGCTATTCTACACGACACCAAAGTTCTTGGGCAAGTTCAAGTACTTCCGGTTCTCAGGAAAGCTCCAATCCTTCAGGCCCTTGAAAACAGAAGATACCGAGACTATGCTAGATATAAGTCTGTGGAAGCATGAATTTTTTGTTCCAGCAACCCCAATGGACATGCCACACTATGTGGAAGAATTGGTGCTTGATAGATGTGTTCCTTTGGATCCAATGCCTTCTGTTAAGTCTCTTAAGCATGTTGTGAACTATGGCCGTGACGAGACTGACTACGACCTATTTCCCTGTCTCGAGGACTTGCAGTTGGTGAGCTGCAGCCGCATGTCATTGGACTTCGATGTGTCTAGATTAAAGAGATTAACAACAGATTCTCGTGCCGCTGATTTGTCACGGTTCACCGGCTTGGAGTATGCTGATTTGATGTCAAGAAATGGGTCCGTGGGGTATTCAAGCCACCACACTTTTCGGTTACCGGAAAATTTGCAGCAGTTGAGGCTAACTGCACACGGTGACTTCAACATCCAGTTGCAGCACGGGGAAGCGTTGAAAAAGCTACGGGTAGAGTATTTGGCCCCTGAGGATCTTCGGGCTCGTGCCCATTTTGACCTGCTTGCTCTTGATGAGTGGGTTCCGTATTTCCCATCTGAAGACGACGATTTCGAAGAAATCACCCCGTTATCACTTCCTCCCAACCTCACAAAATTGGTTTTGGAAGGTCCCGGCGAATACCGCTGTAAAGGTCTCGAGTTGCCAGACTCCCTCGAGGTGGTGAAGATGATTGACCTCGGAGAAGCCGAGCTGTTGGAGTTGCCGGTGAACGTACGGATTTTGGATATGTTCGAAACTACGTTGAGGGACACAAAGCTCAGTCACTTAACGAATCTAACCACTTTGATTTGCAGCAATCAATTTTTGCAGCCATTTGAGTTACCACCAAATATTGAGACTCTTGACTTGAGAGATTTCCAAAAGTACATGCCGTTAGACCACTTGACCAAGTTGGTGGATTTGCAATATACACGGTCACTACCATCGCCGTATGCCAAAACAAGGGTGGTATCTCCCTCCATGAAAAACTCGTGTTGGATTCCGATTCTTTCGGGTCCGTATCAGGAGGTGAATACTTGCAGCACTTAGGCTTGATCGGTTATCGTTGTCCCAAAGATTTGCTGTTGTCAAACTTCACCCACTTGAACTCTTTATTGCTAGAAGATCTTCGGCTGCGTCCATTTCCCCGGTTACCTTCTTCTTTGCGAAGCTTGCATGTTGAAAATTGCAAATTCCTGGGTCCTATAGTGTGCCCCAAGGATTTGGCATTTCTTAGAGTGAGCAACAGTACTTTTGGAGGTAGCTTTATTGAATTGAACGAACTGCTTGAGGTCTTGTACCTTGAAGTGGAGGAATTGGACAGTTCAAGAACGTTTGGTGTGGGAAAGCATATAAAAAGTATTGTGATGGACGATTGTGATTTGGGTGATTTTGCAGCCGACTTTACATCAACTAATTTGCAGCGTTTCGGGATTATAAGATGTAGTTTTAAGGGCGGAGAAGTCAAGTTTCCAGAGTGTTTGAAGGTCTTGAGGGTGGAAGAGGACGGTGATGGCCCTACGGTGGTGACAGACTGGGAACAAATCTCGTCGTTTGGATTTAGGTCTTCCTACATAGAGCATGGTTGGAAAGAGCTTCGATGAACAGAAGAAGAGCTTCGATGAACAGAAGAAGAGCTTCGATGAACAGAAGAAGAGCTTCGATGAACAGAAGAAGAGCTTCGATGAACAGAAGAAGAGCTTCGATGAACAGAAGAAGAGCTTCGATGAACAGAAGAAGAGCAGAAAGAGATATGTTGTGCTGTATGTTCTGAAATATCCGATTGGTGCAGAGCCTTACGGGTCAAGACGTAATAGCGTTGGGTTACTGGCTTTTGTGCAAAGAACTCGATGCTGCAACCTTTTAATCCAGCTTTCTGTTCATATTGTTTGTGTACCTTAGAATGTATTGTATAGATATGACTGATTTGTATAGATTGTTTTGTATTGTATAGATATGACTGATTTGTATAGATTGTTTTGTATTGTATAGATTGTATTTTATTGTATAGATTGTATTTTATTGTATGGATTGTATTTTATTGTATAGATTGTATTGTATTGTATAGATTGTGTGACTGGTTTGTACCTTGTAGAACTTTTATGTACATCGTACGGCTATTGGAACCGGTTCAAATTTCTTCATCAAAGAATGGCTGCAAAAATTGAACCCAAAATAAAATGCAAATAAAACACATCTCGTACCCCGAAACCCTTTCTGTGGCACCACCGTGATAGAGGCCGCCAAGCTACCAGTCACAGAACACGACTTTTCTGCTTTTAAACCTATACAGCTACAAAGAAATGGTCTAATTTTGCTGTTTCAAACTGCCAACAGAAAGCCCATACACCAGGAAAATCCCGAAACCAATGCTGACCAAGGTTGTCAAGCTAGTCTGTTCTCGATATAAGCCCCAATTAGGGACCCTGCTTCACTCCGTGTCGGCATCCAATATTAATAAGCGTTTCGGTATACTCGGAAAGCAACCGATGAATACGACGCGGCAGAAGACAATACCGAGAGGACGCAAAATCCGAAAACTGACCACGTATAAGTCATCTGTCATCCGTATAAGTGATCTGTCATCTGCAAACCTTCGAAACATACCTAGGGTTGTGGATTCCTTGGATTGGTGTAAAAGAATCGTTTATTGCAGCCACGCGTTGCAGATAGTAAGTTTTAAGAACTGATAAAACATATTCAACGGTACGGCTCGACTGTTACTACTGCTACGACTGGTACTACTGCTACTACTCCTACAACTTTGTAACTGCCTGAGAACTGCACGAGAACTGCTAGTGTCAGAAGTTCTATTATCCACTTGTCAAATAACGGTTGCAACAAATTCATCTCAAATAACTCACATGAGCATCTTAAGCGACGGCTCAGGCCGACGGCTGAGCGACCTCGACATGAACTACTTCTTGCTGTGCATCACACACGAAAACTCCTCCAGCTCCTCCAGCAACATCACAAAGCTATCGGTTTTGGTACTGGTGTGCAGCATTTTATTCTACAGCGTCCGGTTTTTCCGATTCAAGTACAGTTCCAGCTGCAGTCGGTCGATGTGCTGCCTTCTACTACTGAGCTTGGCGTTTGCGGTGTGGAACTTGTGTTTGGGCCCGGGCTTGGGTATATTGTTTGACGTGGACTATCTTGTGGAAAATCACGAGACACTAAAAAGCGAATTGATGCAACGGCCCCACAAGACACGAGCCGTGGCCGACCGGTGGCTTGTGGAGAAGGACGTGGTGTTGTTGGTGATGATGTTTGTGGCTTTTGCGGGCTTCCGGGTTCTTACACGGCACGCTGTGAGAGTGATGAGAATGGGCAAAGGGCCGGGGGATATGGAGAAGGGGACTGAGCTCACAAGCACAGGCTCCTCTGGCTTGTCCGGCTGCTCCAGCTCCTCCCGCTTCACGTGCATGACCCGGAACTCGTTCATATTTCTCCTTTTCCTTCTCCTTTCACTAGTGGCACTCCCCAGCCATCTATCGCTCAACTCATCGCTGGCTTTCACCAACAACGGCACCGTGTTCAAGTTCGACCACCTATACTGGGCCCTAACCGGGCTGTTCGTCTACAAAATGGTGCTGCGTGCCATTAAAGTGTTGACAAAGGAATCGCTCAAATTGTCCAATAGCTACTTGCTTTTCTTGTCGGTGTGCTGGATCTACAACTTCTTCATCTTGACCTTGTCAAACGTGTTGTCGGTGGTGTTCACCGACGCCTTCATCAACTGCTTTATGGTTCTTGTGGATGTGGTAAAAGGCGACTTTCATTTCACCGATACCGGCGTCAATTTGTTCACTGCCATCCTCCTCAACTTCCTCAACCATGGCCACAGCGTCCCTGTTGCATGCACAGACACCGGGGCGTGCTCCAGTGACCGGAAAATCGAGTTGTTGGCCCAGCACCTCGTACAGGTGAAAACTTACTTTACAGACTGTTTGGTGATTTTAAACATCAGCGGGTTTGTGCTTTTGCCGTTGGTGTTGTGGGTATCTATTGTCGAGTTCAAGTATAAGAGCAGTAATGTTAACGGCTAATTTTGCACCCAATCTGGGGTGCAATTTGGGCTGGCTGACTCTGGCAGATTCGGCCACTTTTCATAGTGGAAATCGTTGCCTAATGCGGAAGGTACAATACGCCGGTAACTTTGCGAGAGTTTTTTGGGTACGGAAAAAAAGTCCTAATCCGGCAAAGATAAGATAATTCACCCAAGGGTGAAAAGTATATAAGATCTAATATATCCCGTCAAAAAACATATACAACCAAACTTGATAATGGAAAGATTGCAACAAGTCGCCACGCAGATCACCTCTGCCTCATCTCCCCCACCACCTCCAAACCATCCTTTAGATCCCTTATCGACCGTCGAAATCAAATACGTGGCCGATGTCATCAAAGAAGAATACAAAGGTAAGGTGCTCAACTTCAACACCATCTCATTGAGAGAACCTCCCAAAACCGCTTACTATGCCTGGAAAGAGAAAAACGGTCCGGTTCCTCCAAGAATGGCATACTTTGTCGTGATTGAAGAAAACGTCACTGCGGTGCAAGAAGGTGTGGTTGACGTGCCAAGTGGCAGAATCATCCAGTTGAAGCAAACCGAAGGGGTCCAGCCAATTTTGACGCCCTTTGACTTGCAGAAGACCGAGGAGATCGTCAGAAACGACCCCACCGTCATTGAACAGTGTGAAATTTCCGGTATTCCCAGATCGGAAATGAAAAATATCCACTGTGATGCTTGGACTATTGGCTACGATGAAAGATGGGGTGCTTCCAAGAGATTGCAGCAGGCTTTGATGTACTGGAGAAGCCACGAGGACGACTCCCACTACTCCCATCCTTTGGATTTCTGTCCTATTGTCGATATGAATGCTGGTAAAGTGGTTTACATTGATATTCCAAACAGAAGAAGAAAGGTTTCCAAGCACAAGCACGCCAACTTCCACCCCCAAAGCGTGGCCGAGAAGTTTGGCACCAAGGAGAACCCCAGTGGGTACAGAACCGAGGATTTCCCCATCAATGTCACCCAACCAAACGGGGTTTCGTTCAACATGGACGGAAATGTCATAAACTGGAGTAACTTCAAATTCCACATTGGTTTCAACTACAGAGAAGGTATTGTGTTGAGCGACATGACCTACAACGACCACGGCAATGTCAGACCTTTGTTCCACCGGATCTCGTTGTCGGAGATGATTGTTCCTTACGGAAGTCCCGACTTTCCCCACCAAAGAAAACATGCTTTGGATATTGGTGAATATGGTGCTGGTAACTGTACTAATCCGTTGTCTTTGGGCTGTGACTGTAAAGGTGTGATTCACTACATGGATGCTTATGCTGTAGACAGTACTGGAGAAGCCACTACCTGCAGGAATGCCATTTGCATCCACGAAGAAGACGATGGGCTATTGTTCAAGCACTCGGATTTCAGAGACGATTTCCAGACCACTATTGCTACCAGAGGAAAGAAGTTGATCATTTCCCAGATCTTCACTGCTGCCAACTACGAGTACTGCTTGTACTGGATCTTGAGACAAGACGGTACCATTAAATTAGAGGTGAGATTGACGGGAATCTTGAACACCTACATTTGCGATGAAGACGAGGACGTTGGACCATGGGGAACCGTTGTGTACCCTAAAGTCAATGCTCATAACCATCAGCACTTGTTCTCGTTGAGACTTCACCCCAGAATCGACGGTGACGGTAACTCTGCTGCTACAGCCGATGCCAAACCCAGTCCTTTCCCCACCGGGTCCGCTGAAAACATGTATGGTAACGCTTTCTTCTCGGAAAAGACTGTTTTCAAGACGGTTAAGGACTCTTTGACCAACTACGAGTCCAAGACTTCCAGATCTTGGGATTTGTTCAACCCCAACAGTATCAACAAGCACTCCAAGAAACCAGCTTCGTATAAGTTGGTGTCGACGTTCTGTCCTCCAGTTTTGGCCCAACCGGGCTCCTTGGTCAGAAAAAGAGCTCCTTGGGCTGAAAACACAGTCGAGGTTGTTCCTTACCAAGACGAGGACTTTGGATACGGTAGATTGTACCCATCTGGGGACCACGTTGCCCAATGGAGTGGTGATGGTATGAGAGGTATGAGAAAATGGATTGGCGATGGTTCTGATAAGATTGAAAACACCGACATTGTGATGTTCCACACCTTTGGAATCACCCATTTCCCAGCCCCAGAAGATTTCCCTGTGATGCCCACCGAGATCTTTGAGTTGATGTTGAGACCAAGACATCTTTTTACCGAAAACCCTGTGTTGGACGTGAAGCCTTCGTTTGCTAGAAACACTTCTGATGTGCGGGCCAATGCCAAGGGTGTTGATTCGTGTTCGTTGAATGTGGACAAGACCTCACGGTTGGCGTTCAACAAGGCCTCGGGGGACTGCTGCAAGAAGTGAGTATAATAGTATAAGAGTATAAGAGTATTCGAGAGTATTTAAAAGAGTAATAAAATAGAGTTTAAAAAAGAGTTTAAAAAAGAGTAGATTCTGGAGTGAATAATGCAGTAAAGAGAATAGAGAGTTTGTTTGGAGGTAGTGGTTGGTGATAAATAGTAATTAGAGTAGAGTTTGATATGTGAGTGTACATTGAAGAGTGTGGGGAATAATAAAGATTATACAAGTCTTAAAAAAGAATAGTAAAAAGTAATGAAGTCTTAAAAGAATAATAAAGAGTCGTCCTAGTAAAGAATAATAAAGAGTAGTCTTACCAAAGAGTAAATATAATAAAATTAAATATAATTGCAGGATTATTATTTTAAAAAAATGTGATCTATATTGATCATTTTATTATTAATTATAAGTCCTCTTTTAAACGATAATCTCGAGTATCGAAATCGTTTTGGTGTATAAATTTGCATCACCAAAACTTTTTATTTACAATAAACAATATTTGTTTTAGTTTGTTTTAATTTGCACATCTGTACAAAATATACACTGTTCAAGCGGTAGAGTAAGAACGGATGTCTGAAGGTTACTAGAATGTAATTGTCGTATTCATTGAAATGGTGGAATTTCTGAATAATTTTCTATAGTGATCAGTCAGAATTATTGTGAAAATTGAAAGAAATAAATATTATCGAACTAATCAAAAGAATGCAGTACTAAAAATGTGCAAAAATAGTTAAAGACTCAAACCAGCTACACACAACTCTAGCAACCCACCTACACTATTCCCTGTACTCCCCAGTATTTTACAGCATATATTAGCATTTTCTTTAATGTCTATCTCTATTGCTTCTTTGCAGCCAATGCGAAAAAAAAAACTCATCACCATGAAATATATCATCGAACACATGGAGCCGGAGTTCAGCGAGTGGGTGGTCTTGGAGTACATCAAGATCATCAAGGACGTGGGTAGAGAAAACCTAGTGTTGACGTCCTTGCCCGCCGGAACCACCGCTCAAGATATTCCATCGCCATTAATAAAAGCCGGTTTACAATGGACTACACAAGAATGCGTGGAAATAGATGGCAGTCTCGACAAAACCAGAGTGTGCTTGTTGGATCCTGCTGCTGCCACCGACTTAGTGCCAGAAGACGCAGGGAAGTTCGACTACTTCGTTTTTGGAGGCATTTTGGGGTCCCATCCTAGAATTGATAGAACTGGTCTTTTGAGAGATAAGTACGGTTTTGCTGGTAGAAGATTGGGGGCTTTGCAAATGACCACCGACACCGCTGTTAGAACTACGCAGAGAATCGCCGACAAACAGGTGAAATTCGAAGATATCAAATTTATTGATTACCCTGAAATTCGGTTCAATAAATATGAGTCGACAGAAATGCCTTTCAGATATATTCTTGACGACAACAATGAACCTATACTACCCGAGGGGATGTTGGATTTGATCCAGAAGGACTTGGACAAGGGAATTGACGATTTTTAGGAAAAGAGGGCCGAGTTGTAATGTATTTAATCTACAATTGACGACTCTATGTTATTTAATCTGCAATTGACGACTCTATGTTATTTAATCTACAATCGACGGCTTTAATGTCTATTCTGTTGATTCTAAATCTATTTAAATCAGTGTTTTTCTTTCTTCTTTCTACTCTTCTTTCTACTCTTCTTTATTTCTCTTTCTTCTTTCAAAACTCCTACTCCTCCTCAAAAGTCACGTCCCGGAACGTCACCGGAGCCGTATCATTCGAAAGCAACTCCCCCATGACAAACCCCGCAGTGTCCTTGTCTTCAAAATACGACACATGGGCACTGATAGCAGACACCAACGAAATATCAAAAACTCCCATAGGCAAACAATAGTCCACTCTGGCACCCTTATTGAACTTGATCAACTCCTTGAAGTCTTCTGCCGGCATCTTGCCCTTCGATTTGACCTTATCCAGCTCTTCGTCTCCCCCACTCTTGACAATACTGCTAACAATGTCGCCAAGAGCATTTTCGTCCCAATGCTGGTCCGTGAGTCCATCTGCAGCCCTGGTCTTCTTTTTGGTGTTCAAGAACCAGTTGGTGGCCTTGCCTAGCCTCTCCAGAAGCTCGTCAGTGAAGCTGGCCAACCCCTTGATCTGCGTATTGATACCTTCGGTTGCAAAAGGGGCTTCTTGCGCTCTGAACCTGGAAAACCGGGGCTTGATGAGTGGCTCGATTCGGTACCCTATAGGGTCACAAGGATGGTACAAATTGTAGATGTTTTCACACTTGGGCGACGTGATCTCAAGCGTGTCGTCCCGGGGATCAAAGTCTTGCGGCAAGTCTTTTCGGTGGACGATATTCTTCTGGCCAAGGAGTTTGAACACTCCCACAGGACATCCCACACAAAACAACGAGTCAACGTCGAAATTGAGGTCCACGCCCGGGTCCCGGGTTTGTGCGTCGGTGGAGTTGTACTGTCTGGCCAAAATGTCAAACGAAATAGCCGATCCCAACGAGTGGCCGAGAATATGCACTTTGCCCTTGAAATCTGGGTTTCTCTCAAGATAGAGATCATGCACCCTGTTAATCTCCATCGTCACACACTGCAAGATCTGGTCGGCGTAATGTGGCTCGTAGTAAAGCAAAATATCAAGAGCCACGTCCCCAATGATGTTTCTAAGCGACTTGACCCGATCCACATTGATCTGAGCCAATGTCGGCAACCGAGGCTCCCCTTTGGTGATATCTGGAGGCGCAGACGTGTTGAACCCAATCTTGTGCCTCCAGGCCACAGGTAACACCTGGATCCGGTTGTTAGTAGAGGCATCGTCGGCCTTTTTGTCGCCATAAGCAAGATTCTGAAACTTTTTATTCTCCTGGTACACCGCCTTCATGGTATTACGCATCATGTTGATGGAATGGGCAAAATTGACCGACTCGTACTTGACCCCCAACACCTGGCCGATTCCATGCACACAGAGCACCAAATGGTCCACTTCCCGCGTGGAACTCTGCTTGCTGGTGGTGTTTTCAAAGTCGTTTTCCATCACGTCTTTCATCTGCGTGTTCTGCTTGGAATCGTCCCCGTCGTCCTGGTTGGAGTAGTTGACCGACTTCTTCACCGGCTTGTCGCTGGTGAACAACGACACCGGGTTGGGAATGTCGCTGATGGGATTACTATCAAAGATAGAGGCCGTCAACGCCGCCGTATACCCCCGTTGGATATGCTTCACCTCCAACAAGGACACCGGCGCCGCCCCCAACTTGCGGATGATCGGTAGCTGGTAGCCGTTGACCATAGACTCTGGAAATATAGCAGCAGCCGTGTCGTTGAAGAAAATCGCCGCTTTTCCATCACCCAACCTCACCACGTCGTCAATATCCACCGTAGCATCGTCCTCCATCCCCACATCGCCCTCGTTTCGAAGCCGGGCCATTTCCGCCTTGCTGAGCCTCTTGTTCTTCTCCTGGGCCTGTTTCTTGCGCTCTTCGTCAAACAAGTACGGCTTCAAGTCCTCGTACCCACTCTCCACCTGCTGTGCCACCTGCTGCGACAACGGGGTGCCGTCCGACCCAAACCACACGCCCCGTCGCACCTCGTACACGGGCCCGTCCCAAAACACCGGCGTGATGTCGTAGTTTTTCACATTCACCTGAAACAACCGGTCTTCACTGACCTCCACAATGGGACTGGCCAGGTCCGGGTGTTTGCGGCGGTAGTACCGCTGGAACTGCTGCTCGATTCGGTGCGAGTCGTAGTCGGAGAACGGCCGGAACTCCTTGGCGTCTTCTTTTCGGGTGTAGTTGAACCACGAAGGTTTTGAAAGCGGCACATCGGTAGCGTAGTACCATCTAATGGCGGCGTC
Source organism: Yamadazyma sp. yHKS699 (assembly GCA_030580295.1). NCBI lineage: Eukaryota > Fungi > Ascomycota > Pichiomycetes > Serinales > Debaryomycetaceae > Yamadazyma > Yamadazyma sp. yHKS699. Next base: position 11,280 of record JAKTSQ010000061.1, read on the forward strand.
TGGCTTCTGGTTTTGGAGTTTGGCTTCCACGGTGCGGCGGGCGGACGTGGTGAACGGCTTGGTTTGGGAGAGGATCAGCCGGACCGTCAAGCGGGAGGTGACAAAGAGGGTGTTGGGAAGCATTGATTGCTGTGAGCACTTCGCGTCGCGACATTTGACCTCATACTGTTACGACATCCGCGACATTTTACTGGCACTCACGACATATGACTCAACGAGTACGAGTCACACGAATACGAGCCATATCTATTCTGTACTGCTATGTCCTCTACGTAACGCCCGGTTTCGGGAGCTCAATCCCCCCCTCCGGCCACCTGATCGTCGCAGCGTTGGAAAAATCGCTGTACCGGTTGGTTCCAAGCACCTTGCGCCCGATCCGCACGTATAAAGGCACCAGCGCCGTGTCGTCAGTCACAGCCCCGTCAAGGAAGTTCATCAAGTCGCTGGAGTTCTGAAAGAGCTGCTTGAGGTTCACGCTGGTGGTGTTTTCCGCCACATACTGCTCTATATCGTTGACAAGAATCGAAATTCCCGTGTACGCATCGTTGAAAGCACCAGTCCACGTCAACAAGCCCGTGGAAGCGTTGAACCCTGTGATTTCGGGTGGGAGGATCTTCCCGCTGGGGTCGTTTCTTCGGAGAGACGTGTCGGTCTCTGCAATGGCCGCCAAACCCCATTTTGCAGCTCCCGAAAGGAAAAGCCCTAGCAAAATGCCCTGGAAAAGCAACGCCGTGGACCCTTTGGTGAAACAACCGGGAATTAAAAGCATGGCAAGGATGTAGTGGTGGATTCGGAGCGTCAATCCCGGTAAATACGACACCATCGTCAAGCCAAATATCATCAGCAAGTAAATGCAGAGATACCGTCTAAACTCACCCGCCTGCCACACCTTGTACGCCTGAATCACCGCACACAGCGCTATCAACAGCACAATGCAAAGGACCGCCACGGCGCCGCCGGGCTGCTGTTCCAAGTCGTGAAATGTGAACCTGTCGACCGGAAGTCGGTCGAAACTGATGTTGTTCAAAACCCCCAACCAGAACATGGGGTAGAAGTACACCACTCGTTTCAAATGGGACACTTTGGCGTCGGCAGGTGCTTTGAATGTATGAGAAGTGGAAAGTGCCCAGAGCCCGTATAAGATAAAGCAAGAAGGGAGGAACCGTTCCAAGCCGATGGAGATCAACGATGCAAATGTCTCGGGGTCACGAGAGTCCACTTGAACCGGAGGGTCTGTGGCCAAAGCAATGGTCCAGAACCCCACGGTGGTGATGGTGCAGAAAATCACGGGGCCTGTGCCCAAGAACACCACCGGGAGACCAAGAACGACATTCATCACGAGCACAAGAAGCCGTGGGTCATGGCACATGGTCAAGCCAAGGCCGTGGGTGGGTTTGAAGAAAAATGACGCCGGGAAGAACGAGCCAAAGGAAAGGGAGTCGTCTACGCCATAATGGCCTTTTGCAGACTTGAACCACGGCTGGGGGCCGCTGCTGTATGACAACCGGGCACAGCCTCCGCTGAAAGGAGAAACCAAGCCGGCGTGCACGGCAGACCCACACACAAACGAGTCGGGCCTGTAGGGGTTGGTCAACTGGTCTTTTGGCTGGTCTTTTGGCTGGTCTTTTGGCTGGTCTTTTGGCTGGTCGCCGCCCCCCACAAAGTACCCTCGATACTTGACGTTCTGATCGCCAATGGGGATGAACGAATACGTCCAGCTCCTATCACACAATGCCGGACATCGCACATAAACGTCCTGCGTGAGTTCTTTTTCAGACGGCAAGCATTTTTGGCCGTTCAACCCACAGCCGGCGTTTTTTCCGGCCCATAACGTGTCTGTACACCCTAGGCTGATGATTTTGGTGTCTGACCCCTTAATACCCGGGGGAACCGTGAAATAAGGGTATAGCACATTATATAGGCATACCAGCCATAGGAGCAAATAAACAGCAAAACCGCCCACTTTCACCGTCCTCAGGGCCTTGGCGTGGAACTTGTGGGGCACCTCTTCAAGAAAGTGGAGCGCGGGGGCCGTTAACACCGCCGGTGGGTCGTCTTTGGGTTCTTGGGGTCCTTTCCATACAAGGTTGAAAAACCGCCATATTTTTGATCTTTGCGAGTCTTCAAACTGGGCAATCTCTCTGTCCAACAACGGATCGTCTACTCCCACCCCGTGGGACCCGCTGCTGTCCAAGCGGGATTCTACTTCCATGGAGAGTTCTCTTTTGAAGTCGATTGTCTGGAGGGGGATACTCTCAACGTCTTGTGGCATGCGATGATTTCTGGGCACCCAGAAGTGATGTAACTTGGATTCTGGCGTAGAACCGTGGGACTGGTGTGGAACTGACGGAAGTAGAACGGAGAATTGATTAGATTCAAATCTTTAATCGGAATGATATTCTAGATTGAAATGTTGTCTAAGATTTCTAGGATGTCTAAGCTAAAATGTCTAAGATCTAGGATGTCTGGATTTCTAAGCGCAGATGTGTAAGGAGGTGTAATGTGTAGGTCTAGCAGATTCTATTGTCCATAGGATGTCTGAACTCTAAGCTAAAAGATGCACTGAGATGTAATAATACTCGCGCGACAAGAACTGTCTTTTAGCTATTAAGGTACAGCCTCATTTGCAGGCGTACAAGACCAATGGGTGGGCCTTCGTTTTCCTTCATTCTCCTTTGTTCTCTTTTCAGGACTCCGGAAAACATCATTTGACAAGAACAATCCCAGAAGAAACAGCGTGAACTTTCTATTAACTCAGATAAGGGCAAGTCTAAGGACAACTCTTAAGGACAACTCTTAAGAGCAAATACCAACCCCGAACCCAACAAATAAAGCTTGTTCAATCCGTTTCATTGCCAAACTAAACGCATTAGTTAGTACAGTGCAGTTGTTCAAGTTGTCCCTTGCTCGTTCTTCTGCTTCTGCTTCTGCTCAGGTATCAGCGGCCTGACATTGGCAATGGCCGAGTGAAGCTGGTCATTTGCCGTTCATACAGATGCAGAACAAACACTTGTCCTTTGGTTCTGCAGTCTCCATTACAATACCGGATCCAATAACAAAGGCTGTGATCCCTACAGGAACGCAGACCCTTTCAAACAGGCAGAAGTTTTAGGCTTCTCCTTCAAAATCTATTCTAGTTGGTGTCTCGTCAATGGACACTGCCATGGACCAACTGCATTGTAAGCGGTGTCCTTTGGAATGGTGGACCGCTGCCGTGTAAGGTGCTATACTTAAAGGTTGCAAATCGGCTGCAAAGTTTATTTTATGGCTCTTGTACTGCTCTGTTGTACTTGACATGTTTTGGTACGTAATTTACGGGCCGGGTGTTTTCTTATTATGTCAACGTTACTCTGGCCGTGGTCATTCCCGGCTTTTGGCAAAGATAAGAGGTGTGGGAGATCGGTGAAAACAAACTCGTCTTGGCTGATCATCGACCAAACCTGTTCTGAATTCACGTCTTTGCAGCCTGAACGGGGTGGTGTTTTCTGGACTGCCAGGCCATTGCTGTTCGGCACTTCCCCCATCTATTATGGAAGAGAGGGTTGATTCGTGCTGATAGCTTTAGTACAGAAAATATTGTTTAGCTTTTTTTCAATTACTCAGGAAGTGAATAGGTCACTGAGCACCTTGGGCATAATTCTGAACAAGCAGTACCAATAGAGACACAGATCAACCCGATATAAAGCCTACAGTTCAAACGATATTATATACAGGTCTACAGTCCAAACGATATTCTATACACGCCTACAGTCCAAAAGACATTATATACACGCCTACAGTATCCAACGATATTTTATACGGGCCTACAGTATCCAACGATATTTCATACACCTACAGTCCAAACGATATTTCATACACCTACAGTCCAAACGATAGTCTACACAAGCCTACTTTTCCAAACGATATTTATTAACACAACCCAAAAGATACAAACATTAACCAGAACACATGGCACATGATTCAGGATTATCAATGGCACAAGCAATGACCTTGGAACTGTAGATATCACCTTCAATATCCTCAGCAGTCTCGGCCTCAGTAGCATCAGCTTCTTCTATTTTGTCATCGGTGATTTTCAACTCAGCAATCGAGTTCTCAACAGATGATGGCTCAGTAGATGCCGATCTGGTCGACACAGATTCAACATCGCTGCTGACACCTTTGGTGCTGTTGGGTCTATACTTTCTTTGGTTCAATTTCTCTAAAGCAGCGACAGTTTGATCGGCGTTGGCAACCGAGTCTTTGTCGACGGTAAATTGAATAGCAGCAGCAGCAGCCTGTGTTCTCAAGTAGTACATTCCCGTCTTAAGACCCTTCTTCCAACCGTAGAAGTGCATCGACGTCAATTTACCCATTGTGGGGTCCTTGATGTGAATATTCAACGATTGAGATTGATCAATGAAAGCAGCTCTATCAGCAGCCATATCAATGATGTGCTTTTGAGAGATCTCCCACACCGTCTTGTACAAGGCCTTGATTTCATCGGGAATGTTAGACAACCCTTGGATGGATCCGTTGTTGGAAATAATGTTGTTTTTCATTGATTCGTTCCAAAGACCCAAATCAACTAAATCTTTCAATAAGAATGGATTGACAATTTGGAATTCTCCTGACAACACTCTTCTGGAGTACATGTTGGACGTGTAAGGTTCGAAACATTCGTTGTTACCCAAGATTTGTGAAGTGGAAGCTGTTGGCATTGGAGCAACCAATAACGAGTTTCTGATTCCGTGTTTGGCCAACTTTTGTTTCAAAGTATCCCAGTCCCATAATTCAGTGGGCTTTCTGTCCCACAAGTCGAATTGCAATTTACCTTGAGACGCTGGAGATCCTTCGTAGGTTTCGTAAGCACCGTCAGTTTCAGCCAATTCAATAGAAGCTTCAACAGCACCGTGGTAAATGGTTTCAAAGATTTGAATGTTCAATTCCCGGGCTTCTTGAGAGTCAAATGGTAATCTCAAGGCCATGAAAGCATCGGCCAAACCTTGCACACCTAAAGCAATGGGTCTATTTCTCATGTTGGAGTTTCTGGCTTCAGGAACCGGGTAAAAGTTTCTGTCGATGATTCTGTTCAAGTTCTTGGTGACAACCTTGGCAATATCATGTAATTTTTCAAAGTTGTACCAGGTGGTGGTGGAATTGGTTTCAACAAACGATGGCAAAGCAATGGAAGCCAAGTTACACACAGCAACTTCATCAGGAGCAGAATATTCAACAATTTCACAACACAAGTTGGAAGATTTGATGACACCCAAGTTCTTTTGGTTGGTCTTCTCGTTACACGCATCTTTATACAACATGAATGGGGTACCGGTTTCAGTTTGAGCATCCAAGATAGCGTACCACAATTTTTGAGCCTTGATAGTCAGTCTACCTCTACCTTCAGATTCGTATTTTTCATACAATTGTTTGAATTCGGCACCGTAAACTTCTGGCAACCCTGGAGCTTCGTTTGGCGAGAACAACGTCCAGTCACCGTTCTGTTCCACTCTCTCCATGAACAAATCAGGAATCCACAAAGCAGGGAACAAGTCTCTGGCTCTGATTTCTTCTTTACCGTGGTTCTTTCTGATGTCGATGAATTCAAAGATATCCGAGTGCCATGGCTCTAAGTATAAGGCAAAAGCACCAGGCCTTTTGTTACCACCTTGGTCCACGTATCTGGCGGTGTTGTTGAACACTCTGACCATGGGAATGATTCCGTTGGAAGTACCATTGGTACCAGCAATATAAGCACCAGTAGATCTGATGTTGTGGATGTGCAATCCAATACCACCAGCACTCTTGGAAATCAAGGCACACGTCTTCAAAGTATCGTAAATACCGTCAATGGAGTCGTCTTTCATGGCCACCAAGAAACAAGACGACATTTGAGGACTTGGTGTACCGGCATTGAATAAGGTAGGAGATCCGTGAGTGAAGTATCTCAAAGACATCAAATTGTAGGTCTCGATGACCTTTTCAATATCATCACCATGAATACCAATGGCCACTCTCATAATCAAATGTTGTGGTCTTTCAGCAACTTTACCGTCGATTCTTAACAAGTAAGATCTTTCCAAGGTTTTGAACCCGAAATAGTTGTAGTTGAAGTCACGGTCGTAAACAATGGCCGAGTTCAACTCATCGCTGTGTTTTTGGATTATCTCGTATGTCTCGTCGGAAATCATGGGCGAATGTTTATCAGTCTTGGGATTGATGTATTCATATAATTGCTTCGAAACAGCACTGAATTGCTTGGTGGTTTGCTTGTGTAAGTTGGAAACGGCGATTCTGGCAGCCAAGATGGCGTAGTCGGGGTGGATGGTGGTCATGTAGGCGGCGGTTTCGGCAGCCAAGTTGTCCAACTCGATGGTGGTGACACCGTGATAGACACCGGAAATGACTCTTTGGGTAATAGCAACCGCGTCAACGTGTTTGGTGTCCAAGCCATAACATAATCTTTGGACTCTGGCAGTGATCTTGTCGAATCTCACGGGCTCTTTGTGGCCTCCTCTTTTCAAAACGTACATGATCGACTAACAAAAAAGTGTAAAGAAGAAAAATTTATCTGGGAATTGATGCGTCTTTATATAAATTATATTTGTTGTTTTTCGCGCGACGTGATTTCGCGTTTGTTTTTAATACGCGTGGGTTATGAATGTTGATGCCTGAAACGGGTGTTGTGATTAGTAAGATAAGATCAATGGGTGTAGATTGTAAACACGGGAAGAAAACAGTGTGAGTGCCCACAGCAAGGGTGAAGGGAGCTATGGAAACAGTGATGAAAATGGTGGGGGGATACAAGAGTAATGTAAACTAAGATGCGTTGTACAACTGTGTCCGGTCATCGCACTGTATACGTGGAGCGTGTATACAGTTCACGTCTGCACAGATCACGTCTTTACAGTCCACACGTACAGTCCGCATATACAGTCCATATCTATACAGTCCACGTCTGCATACTTCTCAGTTCTCACAGCACGCCTTTGACAGACGTTGTTTTTCGATGTCGGAGTACTGCATACAAGCCGCTGTACAAAACCGATCTACAGGGCCAGTCATAGCACAGGAGTTGCAGCCAATGAGTTCAAGAGCTGTAAAAGGAGCTAATGGCTTGTAAGGGCTTTCCCGGTGAGAGGTGATTGTGTTGAAAAGAGTGTTGTTATGGGATATTTCAATTGATATTTTGTGTATTTCATTCGATCATACAAGCAGGAGCTGCATATATACCAGACTTTCACAGTGGGACACTGCACAGCTTACACCCATTTGAAGTCGATTACAGTGAATCAGTTATTTCGACTCTTCTTTGCTCAAGTCACTAGAGGTCTGTTAGTATATGGTTAAGTGGAAAAAAGGCCATTGAAGGCCGGTAAAAGGCAATTGAAGGTCAATGAGGTCAATGAAGGTCAATTGGTACTCAATGAAACGCCAGTAGTACTCAATGGCAGTTCCTGCACAGTAAACTGGTTATTTTCCACATTTGCTGAACTTGAACTGCAGCATTCTTGCAGCTGTCAGCGTCTTCTCTTTCATCTTTCTTCCAATCCATACGTACTTGATGAACTTTTCCAAGTCAAAATCATCTTCCTTGACCGGTGCAGCAACAGGAGCAGCAGGTGTGGCAGCAGGAGCAGCAGCACGAGGGTACGCAACGTAACCGGCGACCGAGCCCAAAGTCAAAATCGAAAGCTAGAGAGTTGTTAGTTCTGTTTCCATCTGTGGCTTCTGTTTGTTTTTGTTTGTGTTCAAACACAAATACAACCCATCCGTATACATACAATGTGCGAAGGAACCTGTCTACCTAAAATAGTGTATGAAGCAGCCATTATATATAAATTTAATTATTTGTTGAAAATTGCGAAATGGAAAAGCCCTTGGCCTATCATATTTATTCATTATCATTAATGGTGGCACATTGTCTCCAATAGTTTTCTATATCAAATCTAGTTAGGATACTTTTGAGAGAATCCGGCGTCTTGGGCTTCAAAACCGACCATTTCTGAAACCCCATCTCTTTTATTTGGCCCTCCCACACCTTGTACACTTTATTGGAACTTAAATCAATCTCTGGCCTATTCGATTTGGTCCATTTGATTCGTTTCATCATAAGCTTGTCGTAGAAATTCACAGACTTACTCCCCCCCTCTGCCACCACCATGGCCATCTTGTCGGTGACAACACAAACCCCTGTGAGTTCCAATTGGCTGGCAGTCTTGTCGACTTTGAAAAAATGCTGGGGGTCCACAAGGGTGTCTATACGGTACACGCTGCGGAAGTACCCCTTGGCAAGATCCTGCTGCCGCTGCTGGTGCTGTTTCTGGTGTTTTTGCTCGGGGGTCAACTTCCGGTCGTCGTTCTGCTGCATGTGTTTGTTGAACCGTTGTTCCACCTGCTTTTTCACGGTTTTTTCCACCGACGTGGGGTCCTTGATGGCCTCGTTGGTCAACACACTCATGAGGTTCGAAAGCTTCACTTTGGGCGGCGGCGGCGCCTCTAACCCTTTTCGTATCCTTTCCTGTTGTGCCTTGAACCGCTCCTGTCTTTCATTCTTCCTCTTGCGCTTCATCTCTTTTTTGGTCAAGTACAACGGCTTGCCGTCGGGGGTGTGCTTCTCAAAAGCCGGCGCCATAAGCACAGGGTGCTGGATGTACCCCGAAACGGGAGCGTGTTCGTTGTCGTGCACGAGTTTGGTGTCATCGTAAACATCTCCTTCCACGTAAAAAGCGTCCCACCATTCGATTTGTGGTGGCATTTCCTGCATGTAGTACTGCTCTCCAAGATCCTCGTTGGCCAATAGTCCTTTGTCGGCGAGTTTGCGCCGCTCCTGTTGCTGCTGGTGCTGGATTTGAAGGTCTTTTCGGAGCTGGTCTCCCATTTCCAGGTATTTTCCTTGTGGATTGAGCTGAAACGCCCTGGGTTTCCTTGTGGGTCGACTGGCAGCATCGGAGTCGAGGTAAGGGTTGTAATTGGAGCTATCGAACGCTTTTTTGGCGTTTCTTTTCAAGGGATTGTAGTTTTTTGGAAGCTGTGGTACCGGCACCACGTCTTTGAGAAGCGGGTGTATTTCCACTCCAAGACCTTTGGACCCCAGGCCCGTACGTAGATCTTTACTTCCTGCACGTATATCTGCACCACCTACACCTAGTCCCTTCTTTGCATCTTTTCCTGTGGCAGTTGTTATGTTCCTGGCATCTGTCATGTCCTGCAGAAAATTACATCCCTTCGCGCTATTTTTCAAATTGCTTATATAGCAAATTCTTCTTTCTGATACATCATAAAGAATCACTGAACGAATCTTACACCAATCCCCTGGTATACACCTAGTGCACGCCAGCAGTGACAATTGAACCGCATTCGAGAAATGATCATCAGTAAACGAAAGCACCAAGAAAAGCTCGAATTGGGAAAGCCTTTGGAATCACTAATCAATCAGTTGATTACCTGTTCTTTGGACGATTTAACGCTGATTCTTGAGCCCCAGCTCGATTGGAAACGGCCTCGAGGCGACTTGTTCCATTGGATCAATGTCTTGAACCGTTTCGACGACGTTTTCGAACTCCACATTGCCAAATATGGCCTTGAAGAAGACCATCCAAAATTGGCTATTATATCAGACGCCGACCTGACGTTGTTGGTGGCGTGCTTGAAATTCACCACCACCTTGCTCAGCCACACATCCAACCGGGCCATCTACAACAGCAAGGAGCGGATATATCTGTTGCTAAACACCCCCACTTTGCTGGTGAGATTGGCGGCTCTTGAAGTGGCGGTGTCGTTGTCGGAAGTGTACGCCCAGAGCTCCAGCAAATTGGCGATTTCCAAAGATGTCAAGAAGAAGGTGCTACAGATGGTGCGGGCTTACCCGCCGTTGGTGCCGGTCAAATTCCAAACGAAGCTTTCCAAGGACACAAAAGACAATCGCATTATAGGCGACCATTGCTCCTTTTTGGAATCGTTGAACCAGCTGGCCAAGTGCCCTGACCAGTGGAAGCTGATCAACTTTGCATACTACAAACAGCAGCCCTCGAAATCCCGGGCTTCGGGTGTCCTGGAAACCTTGTGTAATTTCACCATATCGTCAGAAAATGTCCGGAAACTATCAGTGGAGCAAATTCTCGATAAGGCCTCGGAACTGCTTCCTAAACTGTCGTGGTTTGAGTTTGGCCTACACGCGTGTGTGGCGAAAGCATTCAACACGAAGAGTCACGACGCCATTTTTTTACGCCAACAGTTGCTTCAGTGCAAGTTATATGCCCTCAGTCTCATCTGCAACACTTCTAATGAAGATTATGTTTCGTCCCGGGTTTTTGAATCAGAACCGTACATATTCACGTTTTTGGCGGATTTGATTCTGCCAAGCAGCATGGACTCTCTCCTGCATGATGTTTATTTCCTGGCGGTGAAAACCTTGTGCTGCATATCGTCCAAATTGTCGTGGAGCGGCGAATTGATCAAGTGTTTGGGTGCAAATGTCAATCATGGTGTGTTGTACCAGTCGCTTCGGAGTGTTTATAAACGGCTTGCCGACAAAGACCCCAACAGATTTGAAAAGGGCTACATTTACCTTTTCAACTTGGTGGGAAACTTAATCCAGTCGCCCAGCTTGGCCTCGAGAGTGGCATCTGGGGGCATTTTGAAGGAGCTAATGGTGTTCTTGAAAGAGCCCCATAGATTCTGGTGGCATGCGTCGGCAGCGGCCCATTTGTTGACGGTGTTTTTGACGCATTCTACCGGTTCCATAGACGATTTCATCAGCAACAATGGATTTCAATTGATTATTGAAGTTCTCGGCAAGGAGGTGGACTATGCCATTTCAGCTCCCCCGGATCCCCCAAAGGATGCTATTGTTCATTACACCATCAACTTCAGAGAAGCCAACTTTATCCGGTACTTTATGAAATTGGTGACATTCTTGATACAGCTGGATAGCGGCGATCGCTTGAGGAACTTGTTTGATTCGCCCATTTTGCAATCTTTCAACAAAATCTTTGCCCACCCCAATGTTTTTGGTGCCCTGATTTTGTCAGACACCATTGACAGTGTGTTTTATATCATTCACAACGAACCCACTGCTTTTTCCATCTTGAATGAAGCAGATGTCATCGATTCCATTTTGGACAATTATGAGACCTTTTTTCTTCCGGACGGTGATTTGCTTCTTGAGTTGCCAGAAATATTGGGCGCCATTGCCTTGAACAAAGAAGGGCTTAAGAAGGTTGAAGACAAGAAATCATTTGCCAGCTTCTTCAAAATATTCAGAGACTCCACCCTTTGCAAACAATTGACCAAAAGAGATGCGGTTGTGTCATTAGGAGGTTCTTTTGACGAGTTGGGTAGACACTACAATGCGTTTAAGCCCATTATAATAGAGCAAATTCAGCTCTTAATCAAAGAGGTTCCTGAGTTGGTCAACTCCAACATCGATGGCACAAGGTTCTTTACTGCTGATGAAGATGGAGAAGAGCTTGTGCATTGGGAAGTCAGTCAGTATGGTTATATTTTCGATGCAGCTATAGCATTTCTTCGCAGCATGCTTATCGAAGCCAGCTGGAACACCCAAATCTTGAAAGAGATTGAGTTTCGTGATATCCTCAACTTTCTTGATGTTCCAAATGCCCCATACGATATTGTGAGTGACAACTACAGCTTGACGGACTTGTTCTCCTATTTCAATGATGAAGAAGAGGACAAAAACAACAACTTTCCCATCTTCTGTGACTTTGTTAGGAGCAAGTTGAGTGCTCCTCTTATCACTCAGTTTTTGAATTCCCCTGATAACGTATCGTTCTTTGACCAGGTATCCGCAGACCCACCAACATGTACCAGGTTCTTAAGAGAACTCAATGGTGTGACTATTGCATTAGTCGGAATGTGTGTTGGTTCTTTCGGTTGGGGAATGATGGGCCATGAACGGTACCGTAGATTGGCAGAGATTTTTGGCTCGGAAGATGGGTTAGAATTTTTGACCAGCATAGCAAAGGCATTAAAGAAGGTGATCTTGGAAGAGAATTTCATTAGGGCCAATATGTCGAAAGAAGTGTTAATCGAAACCACTCCATCGGCAGACCGTTCCATCGAGAATCCTAAGATCAGAATGCTTGTGGAAGTACCCTCAGAAGACAAGAAACCAAACTACGAGGTGATGAAAACTCACAGCTACAAGAACATGTTACAAATGAGGTCTTTTTGCTTTCAAATAATCCATTCTGCCTCAGATACCTTTAGCTATTTGGGGAAGATTGGCATGCATAGACGTCAAGATTACAATCAGATTGAAGTCAGACGTAATTCGGTCAAGGTGACTGTCAAACTCGGGGAAATCGTGTCGGACTTGTTGTCTGTCTATAACGAAAACCTTCCAAATGGTGATGCCTACATGTTTGTGTTATCCAGAATAATCTGGTATATGATTCACCAGGAAGATCGTGGAAAGAAGATCATTCAAACTTCTTTGATGATGGCCCTTTTACAGTCAGGAGCTACCACCAAACTTCGAGACATATGTCAGGGTTTGTGGGATCCTAAGCTCGAAATCACCCCCGAGATCAGATCTGGATCTGAATCTGCAATAATCGACACCCCGGAATCATTGAGGTACCATACCCTCCACTCCTTGCTCACGATATTTGTGGGGATCAATGATGAAAGTAGCTTCCCTAATCTTCCAAGTCCCCACTACTTTTTCATTCAGGCCGGAGATGATACCGATCTTGTGGCCGAGACTGTTGCATACGCCAGAAGTATCACGGTTGGGTTGTTTCACACTTGCCTCGAGGCTCCGCTTCAGTCCGGGGAATCTAATGGCCCTCAAGACTTGATGAAATTGCTCGTGGAGATCTGCCGGCAGGTATTCCAGCGGACAGAGACGGAGAACCACCGGTTCTGGCTCTTGGATTGGAAAAGTTTGTCACCACCTTATGACCAGATGGAGTATCTCAAGTCACTTGGTATGCCGGAAGATATTGCGTTACACTACTTTAAGCACACCGGCAACCCCAACCTTGACGCGTTGGTGCAAAAAGACTGGTACCCTACTGCTTTGATGGACGAAGTCGAATTAGAAAGAATCCGCGAACAGGTGATACAAGACGACAAGAAATTCCCGGAAGATGCAGTGGTTACTTTCCAGGAGGCTCCATTGCATGTTCTGGACTACTTTCCTACTTTTTTCAAGGCAGTGAAGATATATCCGGAGATTTCAGAGGCAGTGGCCAGTCTTTTGAACAAAGGGGGAGATGAAGCTCTTTTCTACGTTTCTGGTCTTTTGAAACAGATCAACGACCTGGCTATTTCTCGTACTGACACCTTTGGGTTCCTCAAATCCGGAATGGTTTTGGTTAAATCTTTGTTGGATGCTTCTTTGGAGTCGGATGCTTTCTTTGTTAAGCCAGATAAGATCGATATTTACAAACAAGTGGTTTTACTTACGATCAACGAGCTTTCTCGGGATATCACTGTGATTAACGAGCCATATATTGGATATGGTCTCGAAACTATAGGACAGATATTTTCGTTCCAGAATAATTTGAAGCCAGAAGAGTCTGAACACGTCAGTCTCCGAAGTATTGTGAATTCCGAATTGGTTATTGATAATATTATTGACGAACAGCAAACCGCCAGGATTTTTGAATTGCTCCTTACGGCTGAGAACTTGGATAACCAAAAGTCACTTGCTTCAACTATATCCATTTTGGTTTTGCTTACCACAAAAGAGGCATTCAGGGCTCGTCTTTCAGACTCAAAAATCATCAATACTTTGATAGCCAAGAGTTTCGTTTTCGCGCAAGATTCCACGGCAGATAACCAAAGCTCCCAAAGGGCGTTGGTTGTACTCGTGAGACGTTGTTTTGAAGATGAAGGTGTCATAAAAGCCAATATCAACAGTGAATTGAGTTCTGTCTTTGCGCATAAGGCCAAGAGAGAACTTCCATTGTTTTTGAAGGACTGTTCCACTTTGGCGTTGAGAAGCCCACAAATATTCATGGATTTGGTGTCGGAAAAGATAAGATTGGCCAATTATGATGGGTCCAATCTTTATCCTACTCAAATGCTGATTGTGGTGGACGAAGGCACGAACGAATCCGTTACGGTGCCCACGTCCACAGCGGAGGCCTCAGAAGATCCAGAAGGCTATGAGAAGTCAATGATAAGTACTAGCACAGTGATCAACTCTGTGGTTTCAGAGCTTATCAATGTCACAAAGAAGGACATTTTCTCAACTCCTCCAGGGTTCAAGCCGTCGGATAAGAAGAGCAAAAAACTCACGGAGATTTTCTACAATAAGGACTTCACCTACGCTTGCTATCTTCTCCAGATTCTTATTGAACTCTTGGGGTCTTACATGAGGTGCAAATTGGAGTTTATTACCTATTCCAAAAAAGAATCCGCCGAAGTTAAGCCCCGTTCCACTGCCCTTAATGTGTTGATTCACCAGATCATACCAACACAGCTGTTGACATCGAATTCTGGAATTGAGGCTGACAGGAAGTCGTCTATCTCGTCATTGGCAAAATTGGCTATTCTTGCATTGATGTCCACCCCCATTATCGACTTAACTAATTCACCAGATCCCAAAAAGGAAAATCCAGACATGGCCTTTGTCAGGAAGTTCTGTACTGATCTTATCATAAAGTCCATGAAAGACACTGTTGCATCCAATCAGTCAATTGCCCATAGATACAGTAAGCTTGTGGATATCTTTGACTTGCAAGGATCACTTCTTTCAAGCAAGTTTAGACAAGTGACTGGGCCTTTGTTGAACAAACAGGCTACCAAATACGATTCCTTCTACATTGCAAGAAGTTTCATCGACAATCAGATTCCAACGCATATTGCTTCTTTAATTGCAGGTCTTGACTTGAACTTCCCTGATATTAGTAAAGTTATCAAGTCTGCTATTTACCCATTGAATTTATTGGGTAAGTTAAAGACTGATTACCAAGAAAGTTTTGAGGAAGACCTCAATGACGAAAAAGACGATGATTTACCTGAAATCGACGACAAGGACGATGATGCACCGGATCTTTTTAAAAATTCCACATTAGGAATGTATGATATTGAGTACGAGAGCGAGGATGAATACTACGATGAAGAATTGGATGAGTTGATGCCGGAAATTTCTGACAATGAAGATGTGGAAGATGTCAGTGGTGAAAGCGGTGAAGACACTGATAGTGACGGAGATAGTGATCAGGACAGTGACAGTGATAGTGGAGCCGAAAGCGACATGGAGGTGGAAAGTGAAGATGCTTCTATGGCAGGTTCCTACTTACATGAAGCAGAAGCAGACTCTAGTGATTACGATAGCGATGACGTGGAAATAATAGATACTACTGTTGTGGAAGCTGACGATAGTGAAGCTTCAGGATTTTATTTCGATGATGAAGAATATGAAGACGAGATGACCAGCGAGTACGACGAATCGGAACTCGAGGGTTGGATGCATGACTTTATGGACACTGATGACCAAGCGTCGGAAGGGGAAGCGGAAGCCACCAATGAAACCACCAGAAACACTTCGGCACCTCTTACGGTGCATGTGGACGACAATTTCGTTAACGAATTTGCAAGTGACAACACTGATGCCGAGTCGGTCAACGAAGAGGACTTTGATGGTATTGGAATCGCTTCTGCCAATAGAAGACGTGCTGGAGGGATTGCTAACTCCATATTTGATGCTTTGCGTCCTTCCTTGAACAGAAACATGGTGGATGTTGTGAGCGTTATATTCAATGGAGATACAAACAGTGCCGAAAGAATGGTGCGGATCATTAATGATGGGCAAAGTACAGTGCCAAGATTCGAAAATGCTATTGGCTCGATGTTTGACTGGGGAACCGGAAGACGGGAAGGCACCCAAGCTAGCGACGCTTTGAACAACTTGTACATCAAATCTACTTTTGAAAGATGGTCAGATTCGATTCCAGAGTACCAAAAGAAGCACAAGGATAGACTCATTTCCAACTTGATTCCAGGAATTGTGAACCGAATCTCTCAATCAAGTATTGAGTACCAGAAGAAGAGACAGGAAAAGTTCGAACAAAGTATGAAGGAACGAGATGAAAAGCGTAAAAAGCGTGAAGAGGAAGAAAAAAGAAGGATAGAAGAAGCTAGGGAGAGAGAGTCCTCAGTGGCGGAGACTTCTCGAACAGATTTAGACCCAATAATGGTCCGGATTGGCGAAAGGGAAGTAGACATCAGCGGTACTGATATTGACCCAGAGTTCTTTGAGGCGTTGCCTGATGATATGAGAGAAGAAGTTTTTACCCAGCACATCAGAGAAAGAAGGGCAAACGCCAGACGTGGCAGCACCAACGAAGCTAGCCGAGAAATTGATCAAGACTTCCTTGATGCTTTACCTGAACAAATTCGAGATGAGATCCTTCAACAAGAATCAATGGCTAGATATTCTTTCATGCGTCAAGAGGAAGATGAGGAAGACGAAGATGAGCTTATGAGCGATGAAGAAGGACATGAAGTGGTAGAGGAGACTGGTATCGATGCTCCAGAGGTAGAGGAAAAGAAGAAATCCAAGAAGGTGTTTTTCACTCCGCTTATAGACAAAACTGGAATAGCTGCTATTATCAGGTTGTTGTTTGTTCCACAAACCATAAACAAGCGTGATAGTATACACCAAGCATTGAAGTACTTGTGCTATAATAAGCAGACGAGAGTAGAAGTTGTGAATCTACTTGTTTCTATTCTTCATGAAGCATTGATCAGTGAAAAGCCATTGGATAAAATATTCTACCATTTGACAATCAAAGGTCAGAAGAATAATGAAACTGTCAGCTCAATTTTACCCACAAATACTTCCACTATCATAGTTGCCGATCAGGTGATTGACTTATTATTATTTTTGCTTGAAAATAACAACCAACTTCGGTACTTCTTCTTAACAGAGCACGAAAATCCATTCTTGGCGAAGAAGAAGAAGTTCAAGACCAAGGAAGGTTTAAACAAGAGTGAAAAGTACCAAATCAACATCTTATTGAAGTTGCTTGACAGTAAGCTTTTGAGAGAAGATCAACCATTCATGGATTTGTTATCTCGGATCTTACAGCTTGCCACTAAACCATTGAGTTTGCTCAAGATGCACAAGCAATCCGATAAACCAATTCCCCTCAACCCACCATCTATTCCAGACCACTTATTGAGCCAAATGGTGAAGTTCCTTACATCAAATGATTGCCCTAATACGACGTTCAGAAGGGCCATCAGTGCCATGCAAAACTTAACAAGTTTGGACAATGCCCAAGTGATATTCTCTCTTGAATTAAGTGACCAGGCCACGGCTTTGGGACATGCAATAATTCACGATTTGAACTCGCTAACAGATGAACTCAAACAAGGTAATCACGATACAGAAAACAAGTACTTTAGCCGGTTCAATGCTTCAAGTTCAGACCAAGCCAAATTGTTACGGGTGTTGACAGCTTTGGATTATATGTTTGAATTCAAAGATGACAAGAAAGGCGCTCAACCGGAGTCACCATCAAAGAACCAAAGTGACGACGTGGAAGAGTTGACTGGCTTGTATAAACGTCTTGCTTTGGGGTCATTATGGGACGCTTTAAGTGATTGCTTGAAGGTCTTGGAAGAGGGTGAATTGTCCAAGATTGCCACGATTCTTCTTCCGTTGATCGAAGCGTTAATGGTCGTATGTAAGCATAGCAAGGTGAAGGAGTTGCAACTGAAAGATGCTGTGAAGTACCAGGCTAAAAAAGTGGACTTTACCAAAGAACCCATCGAAAGCTTGTTCTTTTCATTCACAGATGAGCACAAGAAGATTTTGAATCAGATGGTAAGAACAAACCCCAACCTAATGAGTGGGCCATTTGGAATGTTGGTAAGAAATCCCAAGGTGTTGGAATTTGATAATAAAAAGAACTTCTTCGATAGAAGGTTACACGATAAACGGGATGACAAGAAAGCAATGGTTATCAATATTCGTCGTGATCAAGTGTTTTTGGACAGTTACCGAGCATTGTTTTTCAAGAGTAAAGAGGAGTTTAGAGATAGCAAGTTGGACGTCAACTTCAAGGGAGAGGCCGGTATCGATGCCGGGGGTGTCACCAGAGAATGGTACCAAGTGTTATCGAGGCAAATGTTCAATCCAGATTATGCATTATTTACACCAGTTTCATCTGATGCCAATACTTACCATCCGAACAGAACATCCTACATAAACCCCGAGCATCTATCGTTTTTCAAGTTTATTGGAAAGATTATTGGTAAAGCCATTTATGATAATTGTTTTCTAGACTGTCACTTCAGCAGAGCTGTGTACAAGAGAATCCTTGGACGGAAAGTATCCATCAAGGACATGGAGACGTTGGACTTGGAGTATTTCAAGTCGTTGCTTTGGATGTTGGAGAACGACATCACTGACGTGATTACGGAGGATTTCCTGGTGGAAACCGACGATTATGGAGAGAAGAAAATCATTGATTTGATCCCAGATGGCCGTAATATTCCCGTGACACAGGACAATAAACACGAGTATGTTAGGTTGGTGGTGGAATACAGATTACAAACATCGGTGGCCGATCAGATGGACAATTTCCTTCAAGGATTCCACGAGATCATACCAAAAGAGTTGGTTTCTATATTTGACGAACAAGAATTGGAGTTATTGATCAGTGGATTGCCGGACATAGATGTGCAGGACTGGCAGAACAACAGTACCTACAATAACTACTCGCCATCGTCGATTCAAATCCAATGGTTCTGGAGAGCCGTGAAGTCATTTGACAACGAGGAAAGAGCCAAGTTGTTACAGTTTGCAACCGGTACTTCCAAAGTTCCGTTGAATGGGTTCAAGGAATTGAGTGGAGCCAATGGAAGCTGCAAGTTCAGTATCCATAGGGATTACGGGAGACTTGACCGGTTACCGTCTTCACATACATGTTTCAATCAGATAGACTTGCCGGCGTATGAGACGTATGAGACGCTTAGAGGATCGTTGCTTTTGGCCATTACCGAAGGGCACGAAGGGTTCGGGTTGGCATAAAATATTGTATATAGTAATACAGATTTATAATTAATTTAGTTCAGAATTGAGGGAGAAGATGTGATTACTGGTTTTACGCAAAGATATAATTAAATGGCTGCAAAAGTGGCTACAATAGTGCATTCCGTCTGTGTTGTATCCTGGGCTTGAAATTTTCAGTGGCAGCTGGTGTCTTATTGAAGGTATTCTCGTATTTCTACGTCAAATTTGACGAACTTACTTCCGGCATATTGCGTGGCCTTCCCGGCGGTAACGCACTTTTGAATTATGACTAACTTGACGTGAAGATCAGGACAGAGATCTACACAACACAGCGTTTTACACAACACAGCACACAACACAGTACGCAACACATCATCACAAAACGCACCGCTAATACCAGATCCCCGATACTCAGACATTGCCGGTTGACATTATAGTTTTCCTGCATCTTTCCAAGTCCTGCATTTAAACATGACACAGTCCATCAAAACACACTCGTCTACGTCCCTTGCGTCGTCCACGCTGGCCCCATCGCTTGCATCTGACGCCCCTAGTCTAGACGCCCCCCTCAACAACCTCGTGCTGCAAAACGATTTCCAGCTGGATGTGCCGGTGGATCTCCGAAGCGTCGCAAGCGAAGCCGTTTCACGTCAAATCTCACGAATCCAGTCTCGAAGAACAGAAAAAGATCAGCCGCTAGATCCGGACCTCGAGCCTGGCATAGAGCCATCTGTGTCGCCAGGCCTGCTCAACGACACCAAGTACGCTCGATTTTCCAATAAAACGAAAGTGCTTTGTCTCGCTCTTTCAGCCCTGTCGGGATTTTTGGC
Organism: Yamadazyma sp. yHKS699; assembly: GCA_030580295.1. Taxonomy (NCBI): domain Eukaryota; kingdom Fungi; phylum Ascomycota; class Pichiomycetes; order Serinales; family Debaryomycetaceae; genus Yamadazyma; species Yamadazyma sp. yHKS699. Next base: position 31,089 of record JAKTSQ010000061.1, read on the forward strand.
ACCATTGTCATCATTGACCATCTTACCAGCCATTCCAGAGATTGCTGCTCGCTTCAACACCACCGATGAGATCATCAACATCTCCAACGCCATATTCTGCGTGTTCATGTCGCTCTCGCCGTGCATATTCTCCCCATGCAGCGATATTTACGGCCGGAGACCCATGTTCTTGATCTGTGCATTTTTCTACAGCTTGTCGTGTGCGTTGGTAGCAGTGTCCCAGAACTTGGCGATGTTCTTCATCTTCCGGTGCAGTACCGCGTTGTTTGGCACGTCTTTCTTCAGTTTTGGCGGCCATATTGTCGGCGATATCTACCACCCCACGCAACGGGGCCGGGCCATGGCATTCTTAGTGGCCGGGGCTCAGATCGGTACGGGGTTTGGTCCAGTTCTAGGTGGTATTATTGTCACCTACACGTCGTGGCGAGTTATTTTGTGGGTCATGATGGCCATGGGAGTTGTGGTGCTTGCACTTGCAGTGGTGTTCTTACCAGAAACGGCAGTAGAGATTCCCCATAAAGCCATTTTGGCAGAAGCAAGGAAATCCAACCCTAAAAAACGGTTTGTGTTTGTGCCGTTCAATCCTTTACAAATCATGTCGGCGTTGAAGTACCCCAACTTGTCGATCGACGGGTTCATTTCCATTGCTACTTTGTACACCATGTTCATGTTGCAGACGCCCATTCGAGCGGTGCTTGAGCCTCGTTTTCACTTGGATTCTCCGTTGTACAGTGGATTGTTTTATTTGGCACCGGGTTCGGGTTATATAGCAGGAAGTTTGTTTGGTGGGCCGCTTGCCGACAGGGTTGTGAAGAAATACACCATAATCAAGGGCCGGCGGATTCCTGAGGACAGACTTCGGGCCATTCTTATTCCATTGGGCATCACCTACCCCGTTAGCGTGCTCATCTACGGATGGTGCATATATTTTGAGAAGGGAGGCATGGCTGTGCCGATAATCTTTCTATTCATAGGGGGGGTATCACAAACGTGCATATTTCCGGCATCCAACGCATATTGTGTGGATTCTATGCCGGAGTTGGGAGGAGATGGGATTGGCAGCAGTTACTTTTCTCGATATGTGGCGGCAGCAGTGGCATCGGCCACTTGTTTGAAGAGTATTAATAGCATTGGCATAGGCTGGACCTGTACAATCACGGCGTTTGTGCTCTGGATCGGGTTTGGATGTGCTGTGGTGTTGATATACTGGGGAGAACGTATGAGAATCAATGCGCTTGCGAAGTTTGGACTTCGTGAGCGGTAAGTAGGGCTTCTGGTGTCAGTGTCAGAATGAGTCTCTCGTCCAGCTTCTGACAGTGCCAAAAATGTGTCAAGCTGATGTTGCTTCTACTCAAGGATAATGAGCTCTGATATATTTAGTGACCTTCGTTAGATTTTTAGTTGAACTTTAGTGTTAATACAGTTTGTCTTTATGGTCTGCTGGTTTATCGGAGAAAATTGTTTTCAACGCTTTCGTCCACCTCTTCTTCTCAAGATTGGGCACGTATATATTCTTTCTTATCCGAGAATTGCTGCAAAAAACCAAAATGGGTGTGTATAACAGGGTGCTGGTGCAACATAATCTGCCTCCATCAGAGCTCACTGAGACACAAACTACCACAAAGCTATATGGATCCCCCACGCCTGCGTTCACAAACTACTAACTACCACAAAGCTATATGGATCCCCCACGCCTGCGTTTACAAACGTACAAGCTACCACAAACATACATGTATCCCCCACGCCTGAGTTCACAAACGTACCAACTACCACAAACCTATAAAGCGCCCCCACCAGAGTTTACATATCCAGGCTCCCGTTAATTACGAGACCACTTACAAGGTTATTACCTCCAAGCGTCCTTTGCACCATCACCGTCTGACAGGATAGCCAAAAAGGTGATATTGCTTCTGCTCAGAATTGCCTTAGTTCTAATCTTTTTGAATGGCACACCACTGGCTTCCTGGTTCAGCCATAATGTATGTATAGCTTGGCTTCGTAATATTCATGTCTGTTGAAAAAGCAATTCTCAGTAGTTTTGGCTTTGGCAAGATTGGGAGGTAACCGAAAAGTGCTGCAAAAACAAGAATGTAAATGTCAAAACACATTTCCACAATAAAGGGAGAGAAAAGATGTCCAGCCAGGGAACTTTGGACCAAATATTTGATTTCCAATAAACTTGTATGTGATGAAGAAAAGCTGTACAAAGGCAAAGGTGTAACTAGGGAGCTCGTCAGGGGGTATTGAGAGAATCACCCTGCGTGTAAGTCTGCGTGTTTGTGTTGGTCTGAAGTGTAGCATGGAAATTGGAGGATTGAACAATCGTGCAGCATTTCTGTTTGTGACAGTCGGATCTATGGGAGTCCGATATATGGTTCCATTTGTGACAGTCAGATCCATGATCTCTATTTGTGACAGTCGGATCTATGGGCAGTCGGATCTATGGTTCTGTTTGTGACAGTCGGATCCATGATCTCTGTTTGTGGCGGTCGGATCCATGGTCTCTATTTGTGACAGTCGGATCTATGGACAGTCGGATATATGGTTCCATTTGTGACGGTCGGGTCTATGATTTCTATTTGTCACATTTGTGACGGTCGGGTCTATAGTTTCTGTTTGTGACGGTCGGATCTATGTTCTCAGTTTGTCAACAAGTATGATGACTCACAACGAATACCCTATGGTCGTGTCAGCTAACCAATAGTGGACTATTACAAAGAGTTTGCTTGTATGTTGTGGTAGTGTGATTATCAATTCCTATGTGGTTTCATTACGAAGCCCAGGGGGAACGAAATAGGCGTGTAATTGAATGTGGTATTTGGACAAATAGAGGCGAATGAGCATAGATAGGTAGTTAATTGGGCCACGTGAAAGACTTTAAGTAAGTGGTCATCTCAGTCAGCTTCACCTCTAATGATATCGAAAATAGCGAGGCTGTCTGTACATATTTCAGGTTAGTCAAGCTTCATATCTTGCAGCATATATGTTAGTAGTGCATTCGGTTCACATCATTCCTAGTATATGTTCTACTTTTTTTGGTATTTTTATCCCGTAGTATAAGTTCTATTTATTAAATTTGCATTTCGTAGAGCTCAATTTGCTAAAAGGATAATTATATTAGTGAAATTTGCAATAATTTTGTTATCCAAGAGATGAGTGAGGAATAAATTTTACGAACAGTCATGTTTAGAAGGTTTTACCCATTACGCACGTAGAGTATGAATGCATGCAACAGAAATACTTCTGTGAAAACGGGAAGCCGATGGGGGTTCATTAAAAGATTCTTCCTGCCCTACCTGCACTCCTGCTTACAAATTGCTTACGTAATAAAGCACAAGACCAAACTAACATCGACCACAACTGTTTACCATTTCAAAACAAAGACTACCAACAGTGTGGATCTGATGCATACACCCAGTCACTATGTCCCAAGACCTTAAAATACCCAAAAAGCACTAAACCACTGTTGCAGTACGGCAACATTCTCGTTACGTGTTTTTGCATCTTGCAGCGCCATTTGGCGCCCAATGGCTTTGGTGTCTACGGGGTCATGATGGGCCTCCGTGAACCTCTGGATCTAGGAAGTAAGGACTTCCCAAAGCCACGAGAACACGCTTGTTTTCGTGAGCTTAGTAAAACAAATGGTTAAGAATAGCCACCACACAACTGCCGCTTCTTTCACCTTTCAAGTGCAAAGCGATTCCTTTCTCCAAGCTACACGACTAACAACTGGTTTTTTGTATAAGAATTAACAAAACGAAAAGTTGTGACGAAAAGAAA
>JAKTSQ010000062.1:0-34522 GCA_030580295.1 Yamadazyma sp. yHKS699
TCTCTTCTTCTCTTCTTCTCTTCTTCTCTTCTTCTCTTCTTCTCTTCTTCTCTTCTCCTTGCTCTCCTCCTCCTCCCCTACTTCTTCAAACTCTGCAAGATCATCTCCAACTTGCTCCCTATATCGTTCTTGAAACTGTGGAACTCCTTCTTCATCTCACTAATCTCACTGCTCTGCTGAAACTGGTTCTGCTGAAGCGTGCTGATCATACTGCTCATATGCGGCTCCTGAAACTCTATAGACCCCATCTCTTCTCCTGCACCCGAATGCTGTGGGTTGCTGTTTCTCCTGCTGGATTTGGTACCCGAGTTCGGCCCCACAAACCGATGGTACTGATTGGGTGACGGGTTAGGTGAAAACCCATCGAATGCTATAGTCTTGGGCGAGTTTCCGTACACCTCGTACGGATTTCCTCTGTAAGACAGTTCTTCGGCGCCATCTAAATTATCGATGTTCTGGGGCATGGCGAATTGAATGGGCGGGGCTCGGGGTGAATTGAACGTGTGAATAGACCTGCTATTGCTTTGATGGGACCCCACCGACGACACAGACGTGGAATTGGAAAATTGCCCCGAGGCCCCGTTAGTGTACCCTTGTACTCCTTCAGGCAGACCCAGATTCCGGGATGGGGGCCCGTGGGAGCCGTGATGGGGGCCATTCATGAATGCGGCCGCCTGTGATGTTTGCTGTGGAGCCTGTGGTGGCTGGGAAAGCTGGTACTGGTTCATTTGCTGGTACTGGATGTTCATGAGGCCCAAGCTAAGATGCGAGTTTGGCAGTGTCCCGTTTAGCAGTGTACCATGGCCGTTTAGCAGCGCAGCATGGCCGTTTAGCAGAATACCATGACTTTGCGTCCCCAGCACCTGGTTCTCCGACAACGTCTCTGTCTTGTCCCTACCCGATGAAATTTGCTGCTCTTCTTCTTGAGTCTGTTCAGGCCGTTCCTGTTCTTGTAGTGGCAGATCTTGTATAGGATCATCGAGCTGCTGGTCCTGTAGTTGCTCCACATCCGAAGCTATAGCCGTCGTATCTGTATCCTTCTCCACTTCCTCCAATAGCAACCCGTTCTTCTTCTCCTTCTCTATCACCTTGCCCGGCTTCTTACTGTAGAACTCATTCAAGTACACCAAAAGCCGCTCGTTCTCGTTCAATTGCTCATGTACAATGGTCTTGTTCTTGATCCGGAGATTTATATCCTTTCTAAGCGCCCGGAACCGGTTCTGCAACGTCCGGCTCTGTACTATTGTTGTGCCCAACCGATTATTAAACTCTTCCAAAATATCCATCCACCCCTTACACGTCGACCCTCGACGGTAGATCTGTTGCCGGTGCGTATAGATCAGCTGCAACAAGAATGTGTCCACCATATACGTGAAGATAATCTTCTTATTAACCGGCTTGGGGTCTTTATTCATTATCAGTTCTTAGTTATCTTCGCGATGTTTTTTTGTAAACAGTGATATGGAGAAGAAGAGCTATAACTACATCAAACATTTCATAGACACGCAGATGCGCGAGTTGAACCGGCCCATTGAGTTGACGGCGGCATTGAAGGAGACGTTGAGCGAAGAAAACATCAATATCAAGCAGTTCCAGATCATTTTAATGAGGATCAATTTATTGATCAAGAGACACAACTCCAACATGTTCTCTTCCCGAGTTATACATCAATTGATAGGCCAGATCATCAAGTGTGAGAACTATAAGGTGGATTTGGTGTCGAAGCGGCTCAGCACCGTGGCCAAGATCATCAGACCATTGGTTTTGCCCAGTATCCATCATATGAACCATAACAATGCCAGCCATCTCCAGGAGTTCCAGATCTTGGTCGATGAGTTGCCGCCGAGTAAGTACTTGTTTGTGAACCACAGCGAGCAGAATGGGGTGAGCGGCCGCCGGGAGGCTCGATCTAGGGAACAGGTTTTTGAAGAGCCCAGCGGGTTGGTGGAGCCCAGTGGGTTGGTGGAGGACTTTGAGGAACGTGTGCAACAAGACGATGAAAACGTGCACCAGCGGTTCCAGATGAAGGTACATCGGCAGGTGGATCAAGCGGCCGCGGTGGATGAAGGGCTTCTTCTGCAGTACGAAGCATCACGGACCAGCTTGATCAACATCAATAAGAAGCTACAATACAAGTATAAGAAGCTACAGTACTTGAAAGAGCTTCGAAAACGGCTCAGTTCCAGCTTGGGGCTCGAGCAGCAGGACGATGGGCGTGTTAAACCAGTGCCTGTGGACAACCATATATATCCGGAAGTGGATAAGTTCAAGTTGCTTGTTAATTCCATCAAATTCAAAGTCAATGACAAGAACCGAAAAGAGGTGGCCGAGAGGCTACGAGAGATATAGGCAGGGACGGAGGCAATGTACGATAGGCAAGGGACGATATAGAGTTAGATGGACTTTCAGACCAGATACTACTAGAGTTAAATGGACTTCCAGACCAGATATTAATAGAGTTAAATGGACTTTCAGACCACATACTAATAGAGTTAAATGGACTTTCAGACCAGATGCTAATAGACACTAGCGTCCAGCCCAGTCCTCTTCAGTCTCATTATTGGAGTGTGAATTGGATTCTATAATACAATACGGATCTAATCGAATAAACCGAATCCCATATCATCGTCAGATTCTTCCTTTTCTTCTTCAGCTTCTTCTTCAGCAGCTTCTTCAGCAGCAGCACCACCAGCAGCGGCAGATCCCGAAGCAGCAGCAGCACCTCCAGCAGAAACAGAAGCAAGCTTGGTGTTACCTTCAGCAATCAACTCATTGACATCCTTACCTTCTAATTCCTTCAATAAAGAAGCAACTCTGGCTTCATCAACATCAGCGTTAACAGCAGACAATAATTCGGTGATGTCAGAAGCAGATGGAGAAGTGTTACCACCTTGAACCAATAATAAATAAGCAGCTAAATATTTCATTGTATTTCTATTAGAATAATCACTTTAAGCTTTAAATTGCAGACTATCCTTTAAAGAACTTGTATTGATAAAAAAGAAGTTTAGAAAAATTTTTCACTTTATGTGTTTTGCAGTTGCCAGCCCTCACATTTTCCAGACGCTTTTTTTGCACCAGTTTAGCCCTAGGTCGCGGTGCAGTCTCGTTAATTGTCGGTAAAATAATAAATGTCGCATGTCGTATTGTGTGGTTTATTCCCGACATATTAGCAGTCACAGTGCTTTCGCGGCCCTCACGACCAAAGTCGTGGTTTTGCCGTATTTCCCTGAGGGCATTTTTTGGTGTGGGTCTCGAAAAACTATAGCGATAATCTGAAAAAAAATTTTCAATTAACTATAATCACAAATATGTCTGAAACAGGTATGTCTGACAGAATAAACTGAAGAACGGAGGAACGTCATAGTACGAAGCAGAATCAACGACACCGCAAGAATATACCGAAACTCACACAATCAGAGTCCAACTGGAACCATAATAAAGAAACAAATTAGACGTCCGTCAAAGCAACGATTTATACCGATTTTACCATTTACCTGGCTGTTGAACGTACACAAAAGTCTGCCAGTATAGTGTGCAGAAGTCTGCCGGTGTGACGTACCCACGCCCCAATCCTCAGTCCCACAGCCCAAATACTAACTTCACACAGCTGACAGAAAGAAGAGAGTCTTCAAAACCTTCTCCTACAAAGGTGTTGACTTAAAGGAATTATTGGAATTGCCAACCGAAGAATTCACCAAATTATGCCCTGCCAGAGTTAGAAGAAGATTCTCCAGAGGTTTAGGTCCAAAGCCAATGGGTTTAATCACCAAATTGAGAGCTGCCAAGTTAGCTGCTGAACCAAATGAAAAACCTCCAGTTGTCAAGACCCACTTAAGAAATATGATTGTTGTTCCAGAAATGATCGGTTCCGTCATTGGTATCTACAACGGTAAAGTTTTCAACAATGTTGAAATTAGACCAGAAATGGTTGGTAAATACTTGGGTGAATTCTCCATCACTTATACTCCAGTTAGACATGGTAAATCTGGTAACTCTTCTTCCAGATTCATCCCATTAAGATAGGTTTGTAAATTATCTTTAAAATAATATATATAACATTTCAGAGTCCTTTTCCTATATAAAAATCTGCGATGGAATTTTTCACTTAATTATGGAGTCAAATCCAGCAAAAGAATTCACCATTGGGGCCATTTCAGGTGTCATTGGCAAACTCATAGAGTACCCCTTCGACACCGTCAAGGTCAGGCTTCAAACCCAAGCAAACCTGTTCACAACCTTCCAGTTAATACAACAAACTTATAGAAATGAAGGAATTGTGCATGGATTTTATCAAGGCATCAAAGCCCCACTACTAGGGGCTTGTATGGAGAATGCCATACTTTTTTCCAGTTATAACGCATGCTTAGACCAGTTGAATGCCAGTTGGGGCGCCACTGAGCAAAATCTGTTGAAATTCAAGTGTTTAAGTGGTGGTGTTGCTGGATTCATGGCCTCTTTCATGTTAACCCCAATAGAGCTTGTAAAATGCCAGTTGCAGGTGAAAAATTTGGTCAGCGACGGGCCGTCGAAGCACTTGTACTCGTCGGTGATACGAGAAGTGGTCAAGAACGACGGAGTCAGGGGGTTGTGGAACGGTTTAGGTTCCACTTTGATTAGAGAAATCAATGGTACGGCCATTTGGTTTGCAACGTATGAAATGTCCAGTGATTTCCTAGCAACTAAGTTTCCGGGGTCTCATATGAACTCTTTGGTCAGCGGGGCCTTGGCCGGGATTACGTTTAATGCAATTATCTTTCCAATCGATACTATAAAGTCCAATGTGCAGACGAACGACGTTTTGCACCAGGAAAAGACGACATATTTGAAGACGATACGAAAGTTGGGACTTGGAGGTATGTACAATGGGCTAGGTATCACGTTGTTGAGAAGCATACCTGCTAACGCCATGATCTTCTACAGTTACGAATTTTTAAAGAGCAATTTTTAGGGCAACAATAGACGGGTTTTTTTGCGTTCATTAATCTACGGGCTTATAGGATTTCATATATTGGTTGTCGGCCCTTTTCAATCGGCTTTACCAACTAACTAAGCTTGGCGAACTGCTAATCCTGCCTGGCACCAGAGACGTAATACGGCTTCTCTGTCGTAAAGTATCACAGTACGATAGTCATCCTCCAAAAAACATTTTAATTTTGCAGTAATTACGGTTGAGATGGATCGGATAATTATTTATAGGACCAATGAGTGCAAACCCTAAAATTAGACAAGAGTCATTTATGGCGATCACAAAACATCAACCCATATAAAAGCGGCTGCAAGTCAATGCTGGGAGTTAGATAATGCTGTGCTTGATTAGAACTCTGTGAAACTAGACCGAGGTAATTATGAGCAAAGGTACATTATTTCCAGAAAGACTCTACAGGGAACAAGTAATGGTTACATACATGGGTCACCTCTAGACAGCTTCTGACTAACTGTCTGATGAACCCTTTGATGCTTCTGATGAGCTTTCTGCTGGCTCTGATGGCTTCTCTGATGTCTCTGAAGGCCTCTCTGGTGTCTCTGTTGAACTCTCTGACGACTCCAGAAAAACTAGCTCTGGCGAATAAACAAGTAGCGAACTAAGCTTCGACGAATTGGCTAAGCCCGCTTGACACCATGGATGCAGTGTTGCAGCTGCGTTTCTTTGGCTTCGTATTTCTTCTGGTGTCCTAGTGGCTTGTTCGTATGCCAAACCGAAGTTAGCTCCCCGTACTGTGAGACGAGTCTCCGAATAGCTGAATACTCTTGACCTTATAGGAACCCGTCTCTTTGAGGAGTCCTTGGGAGGCTGAATAATTCCTTCCTCGAATGCCAATTCCAACACAATGCTGGTATACTGGTCACTATACAAACGCTAATTTCTAGCTCAATAAAAATGCAAAATAATTCTTTCGTCATTTCTTCGAATCGTGTCATGTCTTTGTCCCCCGTGTCTTCTGGCTTCTTCGACTTCCCATCCTCAACAAAATTCCCTAACCTAAACTTCAGCACCAAAAAAAAGGTGCAAAATGAATCTGACCATATTTGAAAATCGGGTTGAATATATACTGTCTTTCCCTTTCCCGTCTTCAACGTTGGGATTTTTTCTCGTCTAGGCCCGAACCCCAAACATGGAAAGTGGCTATATTGCAAGACAGGGTGCGTAACTATCCCAAGGATGTGAAGCCTATTACAACGTCGTCTTTCACCCTTCGCCATTCCTGTAATATCATAAGATGCCTGTGCGCTCTCGACCCAATCCTCTTTTGCTTGTCCTTGGAGATTGTTGACCAGGGATTGAATCGCTTCTTCAAGCTTTACTAGGTTACGCTCGAATCTGTCGTCTGAGATTGTTCCCTTAAACAATCCATGAAGAATCAATAGTTGCTGTTCTTCTACTCCTTCTGTGAACCGGTGATTTAGGCTCAACGTAGGTAAAAGAGTAGTAAGTACAAGGAACAAAAATTGTTTTTCTAAGGTTAAAAAATGCAGCTTGTTCCCGAAATACCCTTTTGTCATCATCCTCTGCAGCCTTTGCTCAACATACTTCATTCAAATCGAGATAAAATCGATAGTCCCCACCCTTTCTTCTGGGGTACTTGTCTTTCAACGCTGTAGTGGCGGACGTGTTTAGTACCTCCCAGGTGCCCTCGATCAGGCTGGTGCTTTTTGTGAACTTTTTTTGCTGTATTGGCCAATATTAGTTTGGGTGCAAAAATTGGTAGTGCACGATTTTTAAAAAAGTACGTTATGCATGCAGCCGCACGTCAATGAAGTAAGTTAGAAGGTACTTAATTTAGTAGGATTCAAGAGAGTTTCACTAATACCAGCACAGGTCTTATACACGGCTATCATCAATGGACAAAAAGACGCGAGACTGCAGAGAAGAAGCCAACGAAGAAACGAAAGACCTAGGGACCTGTTGCATGTAATTATGTGCTTTTCTATGTACCCTTGAGCATCGAATACCGGTTGTTAACCAAAGCCAATAGCACAACTGTAATGAGAGGTGGGTCCACAAAATAACCAAGTGTGGTGGAGAATTTTGTCACCTTGGTCAAACTTGTATTTTATGGGTCGAGGTCTTTGCCATTGGGGAAGTCCACAACCAACTGTCTAATAGGAGGCAAAACATCACTACTATAATGACACGTGAAGTTCACTGCAACATTTTGCAACTTTCTATAGTTTTTTCCAGGTGTAACCTTCCCCACAACCACCGGAGTCTTGGTGTCTACTCTATCGGGAACGTTCAAGGATCTTCCAATAATGGCTTCGAGTCCCTGGAACGCAAAGGTTATTGCCTCTTTTGCACTTGATTTGATTCCCGTGACATCTAGAAGCAAGAGTTTGGTATGAGGAAACGAATCCTGAATAAAACTGGTGATATTAGGATTGAGAGCTCCTCCCCCACACAAGTACAACTCATCTATACCACAAGGGGCATACTTGTGATAATCATTCACAATGCACTGAGAAGTGATTCTTGTTATCGTCGCTATAATGTCATATTCGTTCATTCCCAACTGCTTGCATCTCTCAATTAGCTTGATCGCCTCTGAATCTCCAAATAACTCTCTTCCAGTGGTTTTGGGAGCATCTCTGGTGAAGTAGTCAAGTTTCAAGTAATCATCGACTATCCCTTGATTTACTGTTCCTTTTCTACCCCATTCCCCATTCTTATCGTATTGTAATTGCCCATCAGTAAAGAATCTCATGGCAGCATCAATAAATACATTTCCAGGCCCGTTGTCGAAATCAAAGCATTTGTCCAATCCACCCTGGCTCTCGGGGAACACAAAACATACATTGGCCATCCCTCCGATATTCTGACAGGCTCTGAATTTCGTTGCGTGAATCAACAATAAGCTATCAAAGAAAGCTATCATAGGTGCACCATGTCTGCCCACACTCTGCTCTGATACTCGAAAATCAGATACAACAGTGGTATTCATGGCTTGTGAGATATAACAGGCTTCTGCCAACGTTAATACCGACCGACATTGTCCATTTTTGGTATCAGAAACGTACCAGATGGTTTGGCCATGAGATCCAATGATATCTATAGCCGATTCATCTATATCGTATTGGCTGCAAAATCTTTGAGCCGCGGCTGCGAAAGCCATACCAAGAAGAATCGAAATCTGGGACATTTCCTCCACTGTAGTCTTATTATGTTTTATCATATGCAAAACTCGGTTCTTAAGATCCGCTGGCATATCCATTTCATCATACTGTAAAACTGTCAAGTGTAAAGGAGACTCGACGGAGCTCTGCTTGAAATTGCATAATACAACATCTATTCCGTCCATGGAAGTACCAGAATTCATCCCCAAGACATTCAAATCAAGCATTTGTCCTTGTGCCTTTTTCATCTTGTTGATATCATCTACAACCTTATCCCTTATATACACCTGACAAAATATATTCCTCGGGGATATTTTCCGCGGGCACTTTTTCCGTATAGGTTATCGTTATCCACACGCTTAAACCACCAGATGCTACGCTTGGGTATAAATAAAACAACACCCAACTGCAATTTACAATCATCAACATGAAAAGTCACTTAAAGGACATTTGGCGTAGACCACAAACCCAAGTGGTGTTGGTAGGATGCGTATTATTCACACAACCAGGGATGTTTGATGCTATTACCGCATTAGGAGCAGGGGGGCAGAAACAATCGTTATCGTACATAACAAACAGGGCTCTTGCTACCTTATACGGCTGTTTTTCGGTAGTTGGGTTTATGGGAGGTTCAATTGTTAACACTTTAGGAGCAAAAATCACGTTTTTCTTAGGTACAATTGGCTATACCTTATATATAGGAGCCTTATGGTCTCTTGATAGAACCGGAAATGTGGGGTTTGTTATCGCTGGAGGGGCGCTTTGTGGAATATCTGCAGGGTTGTTGTGGTCAGTTCATGGTATGGTGATCATGTCGTACGCTGAAGAAAAGGACAAATCTAAGGCATTTGCAATCACCTGGAGCCTTTTATCTATTGGAGCAGCTCTTGGAGGGTTGATTAGTTTACTTCAAAATTTACATACAGCCGACACCGATGGTGTCAGTACCGGCACATATGTGGCTTTCGTTGCTATTATGATTGTGGGGTGCTTTATCTCAATGACTTTGTTGAACCCTCAAAGTGTTGTGAGAGCAGATGGTTCAAAGTTGGAGAATTTTAAGCAAACTACATTTAAGAGGGAGATCATTGATACCTTCAGATTGTTCGGCGATTGGAGAATGGTGGTGCTTTTTCCAGCGTTTTTTGCAAGCAATTTCTTCTATTCTTACCAATTTGGTATCAACTCGTTCTATTATTCCTTAAGAACAAGAGCATTGAATTCCATGACTTATTGGTTGACTCAAATCATTGGCACCTTTGGTTTGAGCTTGATTCTTGATAACCCTAAATTTGAAAGAAAGCCTAGGGGTATCGTTGGACTAGCACTCACTTGCTCGATTGTTATAGCTACTTGGATCGGTGGAATTGTTTTCCAAACCCACTTTAGTCGGAATTCAGTCTCACCAGCTTTGGACTGGAGTGATAACGGGTTTGGTGGCCCTTTCGTTCTTTATTTCATGTATGGCGTGTCGGATGCCATGTGGCAATGTTGGTGTTACTGGATCATGGGGTCATTATCTAACGAGTCTTACAAATTGGCCAGGTATGCTGGTTTTTATAAAGGTGTTCAATCAGCTGGTTCTGCTATATCCTTTGGTATTGACTCGTTGGGTATTCCTTACATGAACGAGTTGGGAGCCAATTTTGGTATGATGGTTTTCAGTATGCCGTTGATGTTTATTGTTGCATTAAAAGTTTCCCCAACTACTTACAACATGGAGGAAGAAGTTATTCCTCCTGCTCGGTTATTACCTGGTCTTTCTCCAGGTAATAGTGAACCAGAAAAACTCCAAGTTCAGGTGGATTGTGACGAAGTGTAATGCTATGGATCGAATCCATTCCAATCAAGAAGAATTTCAGTGTTGAATAAGAAATCATCAAGATTAAATAATTCGCCAGGCTGTATTCCGTTGTCCATGTATTTTGCTTTGTCTTTATAAATATAAGACTCTATTCGGTCATTTATCTGCTTAGCATCGGGCCAGGACTCACTTAGAGTCAACAATAAATCTCTACAGGTGGATAGCTCTGCGGACTCGTATTCCCCCAATGACAAATATACCGCTGACACTGTCGAACAAACATAAGACGCCAAATTTAAAATCTTCTTTAGCTTATAAAGCAGTTCGTACTTTTTCAATAACATCAATATAGAAGCAGCACTCTCCTTACTTATCTCAATTGGATCTGAAATATCAGAGTATTTCCATTCACTTCCTCCCAATCTGAGCAATGGCCTATACAAGAAAATCACAACTGAATAATACATGGTATGAAGCATGATCACTGCTGGGTGGGGGTTTCCTTTTGTGGGGGTTAGGGCCTTGGGTAAAGTAGCAAGCCATCTATGAAGTCGTGTCAAGTGAAGCTCCAACAACGCCTTATAGTTCTTCTGGTCTCTATTGGAATAGATATCGGTGACAATATTCTTTAGAATACGGTAAAGATGCGTTATAGCTGTGACAGTATTGTGAGGATAATACTCTATTACCATATCTGATTCACCACCAATAGAATCTTCATAAAAGGGTGTCCACATGGTTGCATCCTCTTGCTGGTAACCTGGAAATGGCAATGTAATGATGCTGTCTTGGATAGCACATGGCCTTCCGAGATAAAAGCTCCAACCCCGGTCGAAAATGTAACAGCCCCAGAATGTTGTGCGCCGGACTTGATGTTCCTCCTTGGAAATAACCCCCCTTCTTTCGAAATCAACTCCATCCAAGTGAAGACCTAGATCAATTGCCATTCTGAAAGCAATTCCCGAGTGAATCCATCCTAGGTTCATTTTCCCGTCTCCAGATTCCTTACTAGCCAACAAAAGCAATCCCTGGATACTAGTAAGGGACGGATTTTCAACTTCATGGGGTATCATATCAATGGCAGCTCTATAGAAGATGTCACCTGCAGTTGAAACCCCATTGGTATCAGTCTTGCATTGTTCTCTTTCACAAATGTGACAAGCATGGCACAACACACAATTGAAAAGGAAATCAGAATAAAAGGACCCCCCACTATACATATCCCTTAAAAATAGCGCTTGGTCAAAGATGTTGAAATATGGATGCTGCCAGCAGAAGTACAAGCTCAACAATTCCATTGATAAGTCATCTGATATCGCTATTTTGGAGGTATGTGATTGGCTTGTTTCTCTTGCTGTTATTGGAGCCCCTAACTCGTCGTTTTCCATCACTAAAGGGATATTGGAAGTATCTCCATAGTAGCTTATTTTGCCATTCTCATCTGTAGTCAATAGATCGTGGTCCAAATTGACCTTTCCTTCGGCATCCGGCACTTGTTGAGCAGCTTCATCCTGTTGTAGCTTCTTGATCATTGCTTCACTTTTGCTTCCCCCTTTGGCAATCGTATTGAGTATATCCCGTTGAGCTTCAAAAAGTCTCTGTAACTCTTCAAATTGTTGATGAGATCTCTTTCTTCGATCGCCCTGTGAATCGTACGTACATTGTTTCTTCCTCAAAACACACTGGAAGCAAGAAGGTCTTTGGCCATCACACTTACATTTGCTCTTGCGGCAGGAGTTGCATGCCAGACCCATGTTTGTTGTGCGATAAATGAAATTGTCTACTTACTCGACTTTGTCGAGGTTAATTGACTTTACTCAGTTTAGCTGATTTTAGCTTACCCTTGGGCTTCAATTGAGCATTACGTAGCTCTATCAAAATTCACGTCGGTGTTCCAATACTTATGTTTTGTGTGCGTTTCTAAGATTTAGGCTTTTGCAGCCAATGAGAGTCTTTCTGGCATATCTATTAGTTCTAAAAAGTCTAACGGGATGAGAGTATACTGACAGGGCAACCAGCTCCAGAGATCTTACTCTGTCTACCAGTCGTCACAGATTTCCAATAAGTCGATGTTGAGGAAATCGGACCCAAGACTAAGCAAGTCCTGGTTCTGGCCGTCTCTCAAGAACTTGGGAAAGTTTGTGTGATCCCAGATTCTGGTCTTTAAGCCATATTTATGGGCCAAATCAATGTGTTCACCCAAAATCGCTTTCTCTGTGTCATTGAACTGATTGTGTGCCATATCTGACTTACCAAGCAATTTTGAGAACGAAGTCGATGCTATAACAGAGTACTTGGCCTGGTCCTTCATGACATCGTCAGTAGAGCTGGAATTGAAGTACTCCAAAACTCCATCCAAGGTCACATACCTGGTTTCTTCCGACTTGACCATTTCAACGGGCAAGTTTCCCGTCAATACAATAGTCAAGGGACCCATTTCCCAAGCTTCGGTCGTCTCGTTGTAGTAAGTCAAGTACCCGTTGTCAATAAACCTTTGTAACAAAGGCTTCACAAGCGTGTATGTCGTGTTTGCATCTCTTTTGGTATCAAAGAACAAATAAAGAGTAGATGAAGCAGCTCCGTAAAACACCCCGTGTAAAGATTCTGAACCCACGACGTTCTGGTTGTCGAAAGAAGGATTGGCATCCTGTAACAAGTCGAAGATGGGATCCAAGTACAAGTTGGTCAAAGTCCATGAATCATTTAAATAGTTTAAATCGTGTCCCACGTACAACGTGTCGGTACCAAAAGGTTGATTGACATCCACAGTTCCATTGGCAGTGGTAATGGTGTCAGTCTTTGTTTGAACAAAAGACTCGTTGAACGCCCAAATATCAGCCTCCACTGACTGGACACCTTTCATAAGTGCTGATAAAAGAGGAATGTCTCTCCAATAGTCGTTGTGACTATGTAAACCTTTGACAAACACATCTGCCGTCAAGCCTTTGACAGTAAGGGATGAAAGATTGTTGGCTAATTGAACAGCTGCTGGTGAGAATGGAGCAATGGACATTTTCACTTGTGTAAAATCAGCATTGGTGTCTCCTTTTATACTCTTTATTTTGCAGCCAATTTTGCCTAAACCGGCTGAAAACCGTTGAAAATCTCAGCATAATTATTTATTTGGGCCCATGTGCTTATTGTTCTGGTGAACCACGAGGGTAAGTAGTTGTTTTCGGAAATTGCGAGGGGGGTGTGCATTGTTCCTGACTAAACCGTCGTCAGCGGGGCTGCTGTTGCCAGATGAAGGAATTTTTTTGGGCAAGTCGTTCCAGTTGTTTCGAAAACTAACCGTTCCGGCGCAGGCTATTTCGAAAAGTAGCCGTTCCGGTGCATTACAGGCTATTTCCAAACAGCAAGTCATTGGTGTTGACCAAGTCACACCCCATTTCGAAAAGGCCCATGTTTTGAGTGTATACCAAGCTTTTGGGCCAGTCAATTCCTCCCCAGATCCGGGTTTTCAAGCGGTACTTGTGAGCCAACTCAATGGCATTTCGAAGTTCCGTCTTGTCGTTTTCAGTAAACTCCTGTCGGATATAGTCGGAGTGTCCTAGGACTTGAACCATGGAGGCAGATGCCACCCTGGAGATTTTGGAGTACTCCTCTAATTGTTGTTCGGACAATTTAGATAATTGGTGTAATGGAGCATCCAAAAACGTATAGATCTTGCCGGATTGCTTGATTTTGTCCACCGACGGCAAGTTTCCCGTTAGTATCACCACTATCGGCCTCTCGACGAACTTGTCCTGGTGCAAGTCGTAGTAACTCAAGTAATCGTTATCGATGAATTTCTGAAGCTTGGTTTGAATAAACTCATAAGTATGGTCTCCATCTAGCTTGATATCCATCCACAAATACAAAGGGGTTTCTGGGGAATTGTAGTAGATCCCATGCTTCACATCCAGAGGGAGGTTGGAGATTTTGGGGTTGACACTCTCTAGTAAGCCGAATATGGGGTTTAAGTATAACGAATTCAACGTCTCGTTGGGTTTTAAAAAAACCTGATTGTGACCAACATAAATTTCGTTGTGGCTGAAACGGGTGGTTTCAGTGGTTGTTTCCACGGTGTAGTCAGAGTCGAATTTCCAAACGTCGCTTTCTATGCTTTGGAACCCATGGCTCAATGCATCATAAAAAGGCCTCGGTCTCCAGTAGTCGTTGTGACTGTGCAAAGGTTTGATATCCACGTCACGGGTGAGAGACTCAACTGTGAATACGGCGGCTTGTGGTTTGGACACGATGGAGATCACCGGGAGGTACGGCTTGAATGCGTTTATCATAGGCAGTAATTGTTGATTGTGAAATTGTTGCGACTGCAAATGTGCCAAATATGGCATGTCACGTGATAGGCACTACAGAGTTTCTTTATTCTCCTGCTATACAATGTTCCACTTCAGTGGTCCTTGTCTAAACACTCTTTTTCCATCTCAACAACCGCAAGATCTCTACTAACTTAATTGAGCCCGTCAACAACTCTTCCTTGAAATAGAACAAAAACGCAGCCGTGGAAATAGACTGCAACAACTTCACTTCTAAGCCACCATACAACCCGTCCAATCCCTCCTCCTTCAAGATCTTTTTGATCTCCTGAACCATCGAAAGCTGCACCTCCTGTTGTCCCGTCTCACTGGCGACTTTCTTCTTCTTTATGTGCATCCGAGCCTTCAAAGTGATGTACGGGTAGGTCAAGGACGTGGCAATCAACTTTCCAAGAGCCCCAATGAAAAACGCCTTGATAGGAGTGAATCCTTTGACGCCCTTTTTGGAGATAATAAAATTCTTGATTTGCTCAAAGATGGTGTATTGGATAATGGGGTTTAGCACCAACACCAACGCAGGAAACACCCCGGCAAACAACGAGCCCACGCCGTCATTCTCGATGATGTGTATCAACGTCTTGAACGTGGATCTGCTAGAATTTTCAGGGTCGTTTTTGCTAGCAGTCATGGTTCTGGTATTAGCCACCCAAAACGGGTTGGAGCCCACACACGTGATGGCTCCGGCGATAGCCCCCGTTGTTATGGACTGGAATGTTGATAGCCCCCTCCGCTTCTGCGCTGTCAACGCGTTGGCTCTTAAAAACACGTTACTTGTCAATTCATAAAAGTAGTAGTAGATGAAGTTGGTCAAGGTAATGCCGTACAAAGCCGACTCCAACCCCGAGTACAACCCCAAGACTCCTTTTTCCTTCACTATCTGAGCAGCAGCATCGAATGTGGTCGCTGTTTTGAGCTTTTTGGTCACAACGGCGTCCGATTCTGTAACCTTGTGGTTATCGTTTTTGATCTTTTTGGTAGTCTGGGCTAACGTCGACAATGTCACCAATGGGTATGTGACGATCATGGATAATGCACCGCCTCCGGCACCGGCAAGAGCATGGGCCAATTCTTCGACTTCTGACATGGTGTATTTTTTTAATGGTGTTTATTTTGTATTTATAGTTCCACGGTTGAATAAATTCACATGTTTTGTGGAGACGAGGGAGGATGCGCGAGGGAGGACTGGACTGGTTTCCCAATTGGGAAGTTAAATTTACGGTGTTTCTACTCTATGCTTGCATAGTATACATTGTTTGTACATTGGTGGTACTCGTCTTTGTACTTGTCTTTGTACTCGTCTTTGTACCCGTCTTTGTACTTGTCTTTATTGCACTATCACGTTCCTAATATACACTATAATACACCCTACCGGCTTATGGACAAATTGGTGGGCAAGTCCAACTTCAAAGACCGTATGCTGGGCAAATGTGTCTCTTCTTCATCATTACTATTGCCGGCCTGCAAATTGGCGCTGGTCTGAGAAACTGTAGCCAGCTGCGGCACCGGCAGACTCAATTGTCCGGACATCGGCACCGGAGCCGGGGCTTGGTGGGCGTATTGTTGATTATGCGATTGTTGCAGCGGCTGGTGGTGGTGGTGGTTGGCAAAGTACGAGTTCAAGTTGGTGGAACTGTTGTTGGCCGATAAAATAGGGGTGGTGGCCGAACTCAAGCCCAACACTGGCGAATTTGGCAACGTGAAATTTTTGGTGGACAAGGTGGGGGAATTTGGTCGGGATTTCTTCAACCTCTGCTTCACATAGTCCAAATCTGACTCCTGTAAGCCATTTTGATGGTCCAAGTGAGTGATGGACTTGGATGTGGGGATATCCAACGGAGTCATTCTCTTCAACGTAGATAGGGTGGTGAGTTTTGGTTTCTGATGGTGGTTGACGGCCAAATTCGAAAGGTATTGGAGGTTGTTGGTGGAGAACGAGTTGGACACATTGGACCCCTTGAAATACTCCGTTAAAGACGGTAATGATTTGGAGTTCAAGTTATTTAACTCCTGAGAAGCAGCCGACGCCAATATGTCAATGTTCATCATGGAACTGTTAGAAACCGGCTTATTGATTTTGTACAAGTCATGAGATGAGTTGGAATGCGAATGGGACACCGAGTCCTCGTCGCTAGACTTATTCCTGGACAAATCATCAAATGACGACTCGGATTTGACCCCCACAGACATCGCATCATGAGACGCCGATGACGATGTGGGCGACAAGTATTGTGAGGAGTATTGCTGGTATTGTGACGGGTACCCGTTGTGCAACGTAGGGCTTGTGGTGGACGGTTTTATAATGGATTTCCCGGGTCTGGCATTGGTGGTTTCTTTGGGGATATTCTCCCCCACGGCGTCGGAATCGTCTTCCAACATCAGGGGGTCATTGGGGTCAAAAGTCTTCTTGCGGCTGAGGTTCTTGTTCCGCCTGGAGTTGGGATTCGTGTGGATTCTCGAGTGTCTTGTTAACTCATCCGACCTGGAAAACTTCTTGAAACACCCCGGAAAATTACAACTGTGGGGTTTTTCCCCCGTATGGGTTCTGATGTGTCTGGTCTGGTGCTCCAACCGATGGAACGCTTTGTCACAAATCGGGCATTTATAAGGCCTGGAGTTGGGATCCTTTTTGGCAAGTTGTTCGCTTTGGGAGATGTTATTGTCTATAATCTCTTGTTTCACAGACATGATTATTGGGTTCTGTTGGTGTAGTGATGGTGGAAATCGATAGATGTGGTCTGTTTTGTGGTGGGAAATAGCTTCAGTGCCCCAATGTCAAGCGGTAGATAAGTGGTTGGTTAAAAATAAAAAGGTGGAGTTGTATTTTTTCTGACATGGTTTTTTGAGGATTTTTTTGAGGGTCGGTGTCGCCGTAGGCGGTGGTAAAATTAAGCGTTTTCCACTGGATCTTCGCCACAATAGCGACAGATTCGACGACAATTGAAGTTAAAAATTAAATCCCTAAAAAGTGGGGCGGCCACATGATGAGATGGTGCAGAAGACGGGGTAAAAATTACGGTTTCACTTTTTTTCGACCCCGGCTTTTGTCGACCGTTATACCTGGGTTTGACGATCGTCTGGTGGATATGGCCATCCCGGGGAGGGACCGAAGACGTTGGGATGCTGCGTGTGTGTACCGTTTTGCCTATACGCTGGAATGCTCAAAACAGTAGTAAATGCGGGAGACCTGAAAAAGAAATTTCAAGTATGGGGAATGTTTAAGCGAAGGATTAGCAAATTTCAGTGATTTGCTGTGTCTGGTGGAAGCTGTGTGTGGGTATAGTGGAGGGAGAAGAAGTGGTGAAGATTCGTGGAAACAATGGCGTTGGCAGACGGGGTTGGCAGATCCTGGTGTACGGATCCGTTCGGGGATAAGGTGCGGGTGTACGGGTCTGTACCTGAATCTCATTGAGCTCATTGGTTGTGATGTGAGTGTGATGTGATTGTGATGTGGTTGTTGTGTTTGAGATGTGTTTCTGTTACCTGTTTCTTCTGGTCTGTTTTATGTGACTTCCTGCTTTCTATAACTTCCCTGTTTTCTGTAACTTATCATTTTTCAATGGTGTTCTACTTTATCAATTACTCAAATAGACTGAAGGAGCTAGCCAGTTGGCGGTGCATGAGACAAAAGAGACAAAACAGAGGCACACGTGACTGAACTACGTGTTGTCAATAAATAGAAAGTAATGGCAGAAGTTATACATCTCAATTGAAATGCATTTACACCAGTACTTATACTTAGGGCAAGATTGACTTACGACAAGACCATCTAGTATGTTTTCTCTACACATCCTTGCACCACCTACACATCCTTGCACCACCTACAAATCCATACACCATTGCCAAGCACTTGCGTCTATTTATTACGGATAATTTCCGCCTCATTTTTTTGCAGCATTTATAACTATGATGATGTATCACCTCTTGTTACTATTGGCACCTAGCTACTTGGTTTTGGCTGCAGACAGAGTACGTATATGCCGCTGTGTTGATAAGCCTGGTGGTTATTTTTGGAGTGATTTTTCTGCTTATTTCGGACGTTACTAACCCCTTAGATTAACCCTGACTTTGACAATTGTCCAGGTTGTGTTTTGGTGACCACTGCTACTACTGACACCAGCTTTCCTCCTATTTTCAGTCCTGCCATTCCTACAACTGACGAAGTGACTACGGAGACAACTGCGGAGACAACTGCTGTGACTACCGAAGAAACTCGAACTCCAACAACCGCCGCAACAACTCCAACTCCACCAACCGCCACAACTGCTCCAACTCCTACCACGACTCCCGTCGCTACTCCAACCACTCCTACTACAACCGTTCCAACTCCAACCATTCCAACTCCAACCGTTCCAACAACTCCTACTGTCCCCACGGTCGCTACACCTCCTACCTGCTACGCTACCTCAACCGCCACCATAACTTCCCTCTCCACAAGCACCTCCATCCTCACCCAGTTATTCCACCGCAAGACCACCGTCATCGGCTCTTCTACCTCCTACTTAACCTTGAAAACCCTTGATTCAGCTACAACGACCTTCAACTTCAGAAACACCACCTCGGAATCTGTCATTTTCAGCACCTTGACTGACGTTATTCCCATCACCATTTACACCACTTCGGTTGCTGATCAATTGGAAACAGACTTGGGCACCTTCTACTATGTCTACCAAATACCCAGCACCTCTGAGATTGTGTATTCCGTTGCCTGTTCTACAGCCACAACACCCTCACCTGTCACTCCCTCCATTCCTTCCCCAGTTACCGTCACCGTTTCTCCACCTGTCACCGTCACCATTCCCTATACTACAGTTCCTCCTTCCACTGTCACTGCTATCGAAACCGTTACTCACTCTAGTACGCGGATTGTGACTACAACTGCGTCGAATCCGGAGTGTAGACCCGTGGCCGCTTTGTTATCTAATAGTGGTGTGGTTTTGCAGCCAAATTGGTTTGCCATGTTGATTATCCTCTTTTACATCTAGGGAACGGCATGTTGCATCTATTAGGAGCATGTTCCATCTATTAGGAAACAGAATGTTGCATCTATTAGGAAACTGCATGCTTTATCTATACTCTTTAGAATATACACAGAGGTAGCCCTTTTCTCAAATATCAATCTACTCTTACTCTCTGAGTTAATCTGGCATCTTTAGAATGAACCAAATATGTACAATATATTCTTTACTCTTTGAAGTGAACTGAATATGTACAACATACTCTTTACTCTTTAAAATGATCCGAATATGCACAATAGACACTTCAGTATACTACATCTGCTGAGCTACTACCTATCCTGATCTATCCCTTCTTTCTTTTAGATAACCCCTGATATGCACTATTTCTTAAACTTCTTCTATCTCACCCTCCTCCTTTGGATCCCTCTTCAAAGATACAATCTTAGGCATCGCAAACGGATCATCATACTGGAGCTCCACCATTCCTTCAATCTCCCGGTACTGTTGTCTGAAACTCACCACAGAACTCACTACCATTCCGCTGGTCACCATGTACATAAAATACGTCAAAACACTCACAGCAATGGCTCCCTTATTCATATTGCAGTTCTGTGACAACTGGAGCATAAGCTGGTTCTTCTGTGCACTTGCCTCTACCGTTTCTTCTTCTGTTTTCACACTCACATCGCCAAAGAAAGTCATCAAATCTCCCATGGTATCAGAAGTAATATTGTACTTCTGCAAGAGCTGGGTGATATCACTGCAAGATGTATCACCGCTCTTGATCATGTTCAAACTCATAGACCCAAACCACATGGAATTTTCTGCCAATTCACTCCCTAATAAACCCGTTAAATAGCTAATAGTGCCAGCGGGTATTGTGGTACCCCTAACTCCAAAAGCATCACGAGAACGCTTATAAAACCGGGACACTCCGTTCACTTTTGTAGCAACATATACACTGCCCTTATCAAAAAGCGTCAATGCTCCACTGGAAGTAGAAACAATGTTGGCGGTATTAGCAGTGGTAACATTGAACTGATGGCCGGTTATGTCGTTCAATTCCTGTACAGAAGCTTGGATTGACTTGTTTTGGTTTAGAAGAACTCCACTGAGTGCCACAGACACGATTCCAAGCACATATTGTGCAATCCTACTAACCTTACTAGAAAGTAACATGTAGTCGATAGATAATTTATCGCAGATATATTTTTTTGCAGTCACAGAAACAAAAATCTCTTTTTATACAACTACAACTATTATGGCTGGATCCAAGAGTTTTGCAAACGGAGAAGACGACAGTGCTTTTAAAGACGGCTCTGGTGTTTTCAGTACCCCCGCTAGTGTACAGAAGCCCTTGAAATTGCCAATTGAGCCACAAGCTACTAGAATTCCAGAATTACAACAAACCACAGAAACCAAACAGGAGCAGCCCACCAGCTCCTGCGCCAGCAACCCAGTGGTATTTGACAACAAGGAGAACGTAGATCCCGTGAGATCCAAACCATCGAGCTGTGTGTTTGTGGCAAGTTTGTGTGCCCATAGAACCGATGACGAACTATGTGTATCGGTTACCAACCATTTCACGAGATTTGGCCAAGTCACCACCATTAAGGTGTTGAGAGACTCGGCAAACAGACCGTATGCGTTTGTTCAGTACACAAACGACGACGACTGTCAAAAGGCCATCAAAGAAGGCCACAATTCTATCTTGGATGGTAGAAGATTGAGGTGTGAGGCGGCCAAAGTCAACCGTACCTTATTTGTTAACTTTCGCAACCCTATCACCAGTTATCAAGTGGTGTATCAATTCAGAAACTTTGGTTCTATTGAGCAGATCCTCAGTTCTACTATCGATGGAAGGGTTAATATCGATAAAGATCAGGAATCTGACTGCTGGTTTGTCAAGTTTGTATATCGGGATGATGCCATTAGAGCGTTTGCCAATCTTTCCAATGAATCCCAGTATGTGGTGGAATGGGCCCAAAATATTGAAAAAAATGCCTCCCCGGCATCCACTTTCAAACTGATTGATAGGCAATTCAGGAATGGAACCTCTTTCGATAAGTTTTCGGTATTTGTTGGGCAGTTAAATGGATCCGTTCAGGAAGATGAATTGAGAGAACGCTTTTCTAGACACGGGTTAATCACCCAATTGGAATATGTCAAGAAACCACCTGTCAATGGAAGGTATAACAACTTCGCTTTTATCACCTATAAGGATGAGTCCAGTGCTGCCACAGCAGTGGAGGCTGAAAACCACTCTATGTTGAAAGAAAAGACCATCCATGTGCAGTATCGGGAGTTTCATGGCCATAGCAAAGGCTCCAAGAACCCATGGAAAATGCCACCAAGATTTGATTCGTCTGCCAGGTCTCTGAATGGTTTACACTTGGCACCTCCCCCCATCAACATGATCAAAAAAAGTAAGCAAAAAGCCAACCAGAACTTCTATAACGAAATCCCCTCCAATTACTACTACATTCTTGACGACGAAGGAGCATTTTTTGAAGATGGCGAAACCACCCATCAGAATTCAGCAGCAGAAAGGTTCAATCCTCGGTCGCCTGCCAGTTATTCATCGAAAACAGGGTCGCTTGACTCTACCGCCAACTCCATGAATAACTCAATCCATTCATTCGGCACCAACAGCACCAGGTACGAATCGGTAGAAAAGAAGTTCCAACCTCCACCGTACTAAATTCGCACCCACTTTTAAATCTTATTTGTGTATCAAAAGAATATAAGTATGAATAAACTAGACGAATTAATTGAGCTCGTCAAGCCACAAGCGGCGTCAACGACGACTTTAAGTGGAGAATACTACACAAAGTTGCCCACCGACCAAAATCTCCTTCAGACGAGGCCTTGGAGACACGATGCCAAATACTTCACAAAAGTGTACATTTCCACCATTGCCATCTATAAAATGGCCAAACATGCGGTTGCAGGAGGCAACATTGAGATCATGGGGTCTCTCATGGGTAAGATAAGTGCCAACTGCATCATTGTCACCGATGTATTTGCCATACCTGTGGAAGGAACAGAAACAAGAGTGAATGCCCAAATTGAAGGATATGAGTATATGGTGAGCTATCTGCAACTGGCTAACCAGCTACAGCCCTATGAAAACATTGTGGGTTGGTACCACTCACACCCAGGATATGGATGCTGGTTGAGTGGTATAGATGTCAGTACTCAGAGCTTGAATCAAATCCAAGACCCTTATTTGGCTATAGTGATTGACCCATATAAAAGTTTGAAACTGGGCAAGATTGATATCGGTGCCTTCAGAACGTATCCTGAGGACTTCAAGACCGAGGCCAATGAGGCCAGCAGAGCAAAATTTGGCAATTATAGCGACCGGTACTACTCGTTGGATATTGAGATCTTCAAAAGTAATATTGATGAGCAGGTGATGAAGTACATAAATAAAGAGACCTGGATCAATGAGCTCATCGATAACCAGGATATCAAGAGCACTGAAGAGATCGAAAAGCTTGGAATTATCAAGAATGTCATTGGGTCGCTTCGACAAGGAAATCAACAGGACGAAGCTGTTCGTGCCGATAGGGAAATGACCCACACTCATTGGAGCCATATTTTGAGTGCCAAAAAACACCAGGGGAGGGTAGGGGCCGATGATAGAATCCAGCGAAGACACAAAGACGACGACAGCGATACTTCCACGGAAGGGGTATATGCCCGGGCCAAACTCACGAAACCGAAGGCTGGAAAGCGGTGCTATGACTCTTTGATCAAAAACACCACTCAATTAAGCAACATCGAATTGCACTCGGTCAATAAGGCCGACATCATGGCTGGGTTGTTTAAGTAAGACCTTATTAAAGTTGCTCAAAATATACCAGATGCAGGAATCGTCATTGGTCAAAAAGAATAAAGAAACTTTAAAGCGCGTTTGGGGTGTTGAGAGTATCTAAATGTGGTAGCATATGGCTGCAAAACACTATCGTGTCAGCTAAAGATAACGTTCGTGGCGTGTTTGAGTATCGGCCCGCTGGAGAAAGGTCGTGCGAATTTGACACATCGCGTGCAGTAATTGCCGGCAATCGCTGCACGTGGCTAATTCTTCAGCCTCCACCACACATGTAGGTCTCTGAGTTGTTATCTTGGCAATACAAATCTTTCTTCTTGAACCATCCACCCACTAGCTTTCTTTCTTTTGTCCATTACTCCAACATTTCCCGTATACTCATCACATTCCAAGCCATTGTTATACCTGCTAAAAATAGCTGCAAGTGTCTGCCCAACCTTAAAAGTTAGTTGATTTAAAACTACTTTGGTGCCCCTGAACTCAAAAAAAAGTCAACAACATGCTTGAAAAGTCACTATTTGTACGATTTAACAAGAAGACGGTTATTTACGGAATCCTTATTATATGGCTTGTGGTTATAAACCTATGGCTCTACAGTTTTGGACCTTCTTCATACCAGAGTCTGAAGCAAGGAGAAGTGTCGTCTATTTACCACGATGAAAGTGGCAGCACCGAAGACAACAAACCACAAAATGACATTCCCAGGGTTGATATCCACGAGGACAGTATCAAATCCATTGTTAAGGCGTTGAAGATCAAAGATCACAGGTCCTTGGACAGCCATTCCAGCATTTACGACCGGATGTTGCAGAACCACAAATTACTGGACATTTTGGCCACTCTTGACTTCAACGACAGGTGTGACTTGTATTTCAAGAACTTGTTTATACATGACAAAAACTGGAACATCAACCCCGATGAAGACTTGCCGTTGGAACACAGATATGAGTTTGAGTTTGACAGCTTCAAGAGCAATGTGCGCAATAGCGTCAAGGAGGCTTATGCAGAGCACCACAAGCTTGATTATAAGAAAGTCAATTTCGATGACCCCAAAATCAAAGATGTTGTTGACAAAGTTATCAAGGAAGAGTACGAGTTCTTCTGGAGTAACACCATGTCTACGGAGCAGAAGATGACTGACTATCTTAGTCACTTGCGTATATTCAACAAGTGTTATGTCACCAACGACAGTAGATACCAAGCATCCCGAGTCCAGAACCTTATAGAGAAAGAGCTGCTGAAAGTGCACCCTGAAAGTTCTTTCAAACAGACTGATACCGAACAATTGATTAGACTGTTTGACAGTTGTAACGAACTTGAGTCGAGAGTGTACAAGTGGATGTCTTTTGCCTACCCTATCTACGAAAGATGGACTGGAGACATCTACATGTCTCCGCCCGACATGAAAAAATTCACCCAGTACCCCGAGGTGTTTGAATCCTCCAACAAAAAGTTTGGTGGTACGGTGACTAGTGCTAAATCCAAGTTGGTGGGAAAAAAGCCGTGTTTTTTGAACAAGTTCAAGAACTCGTTGAACGGGAAGGGAATTGTTCTTTCAATCAATGATAGACATGTTGATGATACGGTGCGGTTGGTTCACTTATTGAGAGCACTCAACAATCATTACCCAATCCAGATTGTGTATTATGACTCGCTTAGTGACGAATCCAAAAGAAAGATTGTTAATGCTGGTAGAAACAAAATGATAGATTTACCCCAGAGTTTCAGAGACGTAGCTAAACACTTTCCAGAGGATTATTTTGACAAGAAGGAAGGAGGATTGCCAAGACAGGAAATCTGGTTTGTCAACGCATATAATGCCATCCATAATAACTACAAGGATAAGTTCAAGGGGTTTGCCAACAAATTCTTAGCCACCTTGTTTAACTCGTTCTCCGAAATCATGCTTATAGATGCTGATACGGTCTTGGTGCAAAATCCTACTTTTTTTTTCAAACTTAAGAATTATGTGTCCCAAGGAGCTTATTTCTACAAGGATCGTACTGCTCCGGATTTCAGACCTGTGGGTGACACCAAATTCTTTGAAAAAATGACTCCTTCAATGTTGGACAACTTGATGTTTGACATTCCAATTGTCACACGCAAAACGCTTGATTTGGACTTCTTTGAAGGTATGGGTCATTACATGGAGAGTGGTTTAGTCATGATAAACAGACAGTTGCACTTCAACTCGATTTTGACGATGATCCAATTAAACTTCTTTCACCCCGTCACCACAAGAGTGTATGGAGATAAAGAAATCTTTTGGTTGGGATTTGCTATTAACGGAGACGAGAAGTACCACTTCAACAAGTACTTTGTAGCATCCATTGGGGAGCAAACTCCACAGCAAGATCGTTTGAACGATGATGGTAAGGAGAAAGCCTCTAGAGAATTGTGCTCTGCTCATCCAGGGCATATTAACGGAGAAGATGATAAAACGTTAGTTTGGTTCAACTCGGGGTTCAAGTTCTGTGGTCAAAGTGAGGTGGTAAATTATGATGATGAAGTGAAGAAGCAAACTAAATTGAAGTTTCTCAAGGATCCCAAGACCATGAGGGAGTTTTATGAGAACCCCATTCGCTTAAGGGAAGCAATCATTCCCCCATTCAAAAACAAGTTAGAAACATGGGCAGAAAATGTCATGGGTGAGCCCAAGCAGGGCTGGCATATGGAGAAGGGGTACTGTAACAGTTACTTGTGGTGTGCTTACTCCACTATTGGAGGTGCTGCTGAAAATGGAGAAGATACCACCCAGAAGGGTCAAGTATTTGAGTTTGACGATAAGTCGGTGAAGTTGTTCCAGTACTATGGAGATATTTGGGTGGGGAATGAATAGATAGGCAGTATATATATTTTAATCAAAATGAATTATCGGTAGCTTGTCATACTACAAAAAGCGACAATGAACTTGACAAGAAATTCCTTCTCCCTTGAAGTTGTCTTGTACGCAGCTGCTTTCTAGTATATAATCACAGAATAATTATCAATTTTTTTCCACAACCCCAGCATTATCATCTTCAGGTATAATCTACAGAAAAAATTGTTTACTTTGTGAAACTCACAGTATCAATAAAAAACCATTAGAAAAAGACCAAAAAAGACCAAAAAATCAGGGGAGCTACCGTCGACCACCAGACACATATGAATACCAGTCTTGGTCCACAAATTCTCCATTTAGACTTTCTTCGTGCATTATCATGTAGCCAGAGTTATCGCTATATTTTCTGCGTACTGAAAAAGTGTTTTCGCCCAGGAATTTGCAGCCAAACAACAATATGAGCCCTTTTTTCTTGGTTCCTTATATTCCAAGTCACAGAGTGTCGAAGTACGGGAAGGAGTAACAGTCACAAATACGACCAGGCAAGCCACCACTAACACCACAAAAGCAAAAATACTCATTAGCATAACGGCTTATTTTAGGGGGTGCTTCAACCACCCACGTGGGGCTTAGCCGACATTTAAAGATATCGATTTACTTTACGAAACGAAAGTTAAAGCATCGTTCGTATACACCAATACTATAAAACACCCAAAACCTTCGCGAGCGACAAGACCTGGTCCGGTTGCCTTCTCAAGCCTTTTCCTCTGCATAATACCCCGTGGTTATCTTTGCGTGTCCAAACCACATCTTCTCATTTATTAACCAGGACTAAAATTCCAACTATCAATTTCACTTGTCGGCATTTAATAAACTTTGAAAGGCATCCAGTGTTCCAGATCCAATAGGTGGTACTTAATAAAAACCCTTTGTTAGCATCCTGAATCCCATATCCACCATTTTTTGCCCTTAGATTCAGCTCTGGACATGAAATTCGGTGACCATTTAAGAAAGTCTCTTATTAAAGAGTACAGTTATTATTACATCGACTATGACGATTTGAAACACGACCTTAAGAAGACTTTGAAGAAAAACGACACTTGGACCAATGAATTCGAGGAAGACTTTCTTAACAAGTTGGAAATTGAATTGGATAAGGTATACTCCTTCACCAAAGTGAAGAATACCGAATTGAAAAGGAGAGTTAAAGATGTGGAAAAGAGAGTGTACAATGCCCTCAAAAAGCTTCAAACAATCAACGAAGAGGAATTCGATTTATTGGAAAATGAATTGTCTGATGTTATAGCTGATGTTCATGACTTGGCCCGGTTTACCAGACTCAACTACACAGGGTTCCAAAAAATCGTCAAGAAGCATGATAAATTAACCAAATTCCATCTCAGGCCTATTTTTCAAGTCAGGTTGAATGCCAAACCTTTTTTCAAGGACAATTATGATCCAGTGATTGTCAAGTTGTCCAAATTATACGATTTGGTTAGAACAAAAGGTAATCCTATTAAAGGAGATTCTTCTGCTGGAGGAGGTCAACAGAATTTCGTTAGACAAACCACCAAATACTGGGTGCACCCAGATAATATTACTGAGTTGAAGTTGGTTGTCTTGAAACATTTACCGGTGTTAGTTTTCAATGCTGAAAAAGAGTTTGAGCCAGAAGATGGTGCTATTACTTCCATTTATTTCGATAACAAAGATATGGACCTTTATTACGGAAGATTGAGAAAAGATGAAGGTGCTGAAGCTATCAGATTAAGATGGTACGGTGGTATGAAGTCTGAACAAATCTTCGTGGAAAGAAAAACCCACAGAGAAGACTGGACAGGTGAAAAGTCTGTCAAAGCTAGATTCGCTTTAAAAGAGAAGAAGGTCAACAGTTTTTTGAAAGGTGAATTAACAGCAAAGCAGGCCTTTGAGAAAATGAGAAAAGAGGGTAAGAAGTCAGAAATGCAGATAGACAACTTGGAAAACTTAGCAACTGAGGTGCAATACAGAGTCATCAAAGATAAGATGAGACCAGTGATGAGATCTTTCTACAACAGAACCGCCTTCCAGTTGCCTGGTGATGCTAGGGTCAGAATTTCTTTGGATACCGAATTAAGTATGGTAAGGGAGGATAATTTCGACGGCCACGATAGAACTGACGGAAATTGGAGAAGGATGGATATTGGTGTTGATTACCCATTCAGTCAATTACCTGAAAAAGACATTTGTAGATTCCCATACGCTGTGTTGGAAGTCAAATTACAAACCCAATTAGGTCAAGAACCTCCTTTATGGATTAGAGAACTTATTGCAAGTCACTTGGTTGAAGCAGTGCCAAAATTCTCCAAATTCATTCATGGTGGTGCAACTTTGTTACCGGAATACGTGAACTTGATTCCTTTTTGGTTGCCACAAATGGATGTGGATATAAGAAAACCAAAAGTCCAAGAGGAGTTCGGTATTAACAGAAACAACCACAGATTGAAAAATTCCTCATCTGGTAATGAGTTAGATGAAGAAGAAAGTCATGGTTACACTTCCAACGAAGTTCACTTTTCCAATGACTACAATCCGTTGGAAGATGATTTGGACGAAAGTACCCCATTGTTGTTACCAAACACTTATACAAGCACCTCATCAGACAATGCTTTACAGAAGTTCTTTGTCAAAGCATATGGCACGTTTTTGTATTACTTCAACGATGATAGAAGTTTCACCGTCAAACCAGGAACCAACTTTGATCTAAACACTACTTTCAAGGACAAAATTCCTGAAGGTAAAGAAATTTGCATTCCTATTAGAATTGAGCCCAAAGTTTACTTTGCAGCTGAAAGAACTTTCCTTTCATGGTTATCCATTGGAATGATTTTGAGTATCACTGCAACCACCTTACTAAATTATGGTTCAAAGACTTCCTTAACTGCATCGGTAGGATTCTTTGTTACTGCCATGTTTACGTTCGTGTACTCGACCTTCATGTATATATGGAGGACATTGATGATAAGGGAAAAGAAGCCTGTCAAGTATGGTGATCAATTTGGGCCAAATATTATCTGTGGATTCATTGCTTTATCGACATTGCTTACTTTTATTTTCAAACTTACAGAGAACTAAAACTTCCTGAAAGTAATAGCTCGTTATACAACTTAATGAACATTGTGAATCATCTTTGGTGAATATTAAGACCCCCGTCTACGGCTTCTCATTCGTCTTTTTCTTTTTGCAGTTAAGTAAATCAAGTTTCCGACCCTCTGCAACTCCGACACCTCATTTCCCCATTTGGAAATTTGGAGCCTTTTGTTTTGAGCTCATATCTTTAAATTCAACATCATTGAAGTACAATAATGAAGGTCTTCATTAGTCAGTTATTCCATGAGGCAAGTTCATTTGTGCCAGGGAAAGTAAATGTGGATAGTTTCAAAAGAAGACATTATTTGAAGGGTTTAGAAGCGGTGAAAAAGCGATTTGACAAAGACAGAGATTGGATCTCTGGTGTCCTACACCACTTTTTGTACAAGGAAGATGACATTTATGTGGGGGTTTGTACCGCTTGCAACCCTGCAGGGATGATAGAGCATGAATCATTTCAAACGATCCTTCAGGATATGGTGCTGGAGTATGAAGAATATTTAAAGATCCACGGCCCTCCAGATGTCTTGATGCTTTTGTTGCATGGGGCCAATATCGTCGATGGTTTAGCTGATCCGGACGCCTTTTTAGTCGAGGCATTTATGAAGACATCAGGCCATGTTAATGAAACTGTAATCGGCATAACTCTTGACTTTCATGCAAACATCAGTAACAAATTGGTTTCGTTAGCTGACATCGTTATAGTAGGCATCGAGTACCCTCATGTTGACACATACGCCAGGGGTTGTAGGGCTGCAGAACTCTCTAGAGAAAAGGTAGCCCTATTAGTGGAAAATCGCTCCTACAAGTTTGCCATTCCATTATTAACTAGTTTACCCATGCAAGCCACTGTGGATGAGCTACCCTTTGCCCAGTTGGTGAATTATGTTGAAAGAACACGCTTGAAATACAAACTTGCAGACTTGGCGATCGCTGGGGGGTTTGCTTTTGGGGATTGCTTTGACGTTGGCATGAGTCTTGTTGCAACCAATGAAACCAGAGAGCCTTGTGTGAGTGCTTATAAGGAGATAGCTGCTTATGTGTGGAACCAAAGGGAGTCATTATTGGGTGATGTACCAACCTTAAATGAAGTATGGGATGATATTGAAGCCAGTGCTTTCAAAGGAAGGGTAGTAGTTGCAGATGTAGCCGATTCCCCCGGTTCTGGAGGTACTGCTGACGAGACTCATCTTTTGAGAAGACTAATAAAGGCACAGTGCAAGTTTGTGAGTGCATTTCATGTGGATCCGTCGGTGGTGAAACAAGCTTTCAAGGTGGGTGTTGGGTCTAACAGTGTATTTACCTTTGGAACTTCAATGCGTCACAAAGATAGTCAATTACTAGAGGTACAGGCCACAATTAAAGCATTGAAAGAGTACGAATATTCCAACATTGGGCCCATGATGAACGGAGCCAGGTTGAACGCCGGTCCTACAGCCATTTTAGATGTAGGTAATGGATTGGTCATAGTGACAACTGAAAGAATCCAAGCCTATGATATCAATGCTTTCTTGGGTATTGGTATAGATATCACTAAAGATGAACCTCTACTAATAGCTGTCAAGTCCACAGCACATTTCAGAGCTTCGTACACTGCCTTGGCCGGCCAAGGTATAAGGTTGGTAAGGTGTTCAGGCTGGTCAGACATAGATTTTAGGCTTTTCAACTATAAGTACAGGAGACAGTTGTTAGTTCCTTTGGATCCAGTGACTGAACAAGAATGGGCCTCAGCAGTCAGTTCATCGTGTGAACAGAGTTCCCATAATTAATTATTTGCAAGATAAAACTGTTTCTATACGGAAAGAAATGCAAGTGCTGAGCTGAAATTCTGTAAGACTTGCAATCTTCTTCGAAGCAATTGTTCCATCACCTCCAACCATGGAATGGAGACTCTGTCTGCTCTTCCGCATCTACTTTGTATATTTATACATTTGAAGGACGAACTTATCTACGCTAATCAATTCAAAAGTACATCATACCTCACTTACTAACTCATCATTGTTAGCTTTATCTACGGGTAACATATCGAACTTGTCCGTACTATTGACAAACCCCTTACCACTCAAATGGTCTAGGTATTCCTTCCATAAAGCGTCATGAGCCAAGCACTTATAATCACCTATCAAGAACAACCCATATCTAGCTCTTGTCAACGCAACATTCAATCTCCTTTCGTCGTTTAAGAAACCGATTTTATGGTCTTGATTTGACCGAACACAGGAGAATATAATGAAGTCTTTCTCCCGACCTTGAAAGGCATCAATAGAAGCAATCATTATATCATTGACGGTGTGGATAGTGACCGGTGCTGAATCGCCATCGATATCATCTCTATCCATATCTATGGAGACCTCTTGCTTGCTGGGGTTGATGATATCATTTTTAGACAAAACCTTGGAAATAAGATCTCTCTGCCCTCTATACGGCGTGATGATCCCAATCTCTTTCCTTTCTATATTTTTTTCGATGATAAGATTCATCAAGACTTCGAGAATGTACTCCATTTCTCCCTTGTTATCGTAGGTGTATCCATGATCTTCTCTGGTAAAAGTCCGGACCCTGCTCTCAGGAAATTTACCTTGAGTGTCCCAGAACACAACCGCGTCCTTTATAGGGTACTTGCTTCTATCTTCAACAGTAATTCCATCATTAAGCTTGCCATCGTAGAAGCGATTTCTGGGGAACTCGCTAATATCTGGGTGCATTCTGTATTGAGTGTCCAACATGTTCGGAGTCTTGTATGAACCGTTCAACAATATTCTTTCGAATAATGATAAGGACAAGTTGGGAACTTGCGTGAAAGAACTCAATTGCTTTTGATCACCCACAAACACGAACTTATTAACACCAGGCATTGACAATGGGATCAATGTGATCGGCTCTGTAGATTGTGTAGCTTCATCCATTATAACAACAGGGAACTTGGTGATTGATTTCAAGAAACCTCCACCAGCAACAACGCTTGTGGTGAAAATGACTCTTGCTTGACCGACTAAAGTCTTACTTAACTCGTATTGTTTCATTTTTAATTTCTTGTGCTGATTCAAGCTAACAGTGTTAGCCCTGGGTGACCTTAAAGTAATGATGGTATCTTTCATTGATTGTGGCAACATGTCAAACATCTTATTGTGTAGACAAATTCCTCCCAATTTATGTGATCCTCCATACTCAACTTCTTTGGTGTTTGATACAATACGGATAATTGACTTTTCATGTGTAACCAACATCTTTTCGGCTATATTGTCGATGGCAATATTTGACGCTGCCACCACCAATATGGGATATGTGTTGAAATTATTGAGCAACTGAAGAATGATTTCATGGATGGTAGAAGTTTTACCAGTTCCTGGAGGCCCTTGTAAAACAGTTATCGAGTTGTTCAATACTGACTGTATAGCCACCTTTTGTGATTCATTGAGCCTGGTACCGTCTGATGGCTTTACAAAGTTATTGAACACCAACTGCTGTATGGGTTCGTGACCTAATAACATCTTCTGGAATTTGGGGTTTTGCACTCTATCCATTGCAAAGAAGACTCTTGATACAGGAACTGATGCAGGCAACAACTTCAATTTTTTTATGTTCACTTCTATTGGGAGTCTTTCTGTATTCCAAGGGAATAATTGAATGACCAACTCCAACTTCTCCTTCCTACCTCTTTTAAGTTGAGTCGTTTCATTCAAAACAATTTTTCCAAACCACGGAAATGTATCATTGTATACCAAAAATATTGCCTGATCCACAGCAAAAGGTGATCTTCTGAACTTGAGTAGCCTAGCCTGCATGTGCTTCTTTTTGAATTCATCCGTAACTTCGATCTCAACAAAGAATTGCTTGTACTTCTTGTCTTGATCTCCAAACCAGCCCAATGAAAATTCAGTTGGCTCAACGTATTTTAGTTCCCCGCTACTAACACCATATTGTTCTTCACGAAACAAGTTTTGACTCATTTCTTTGAAGTAGGTATTCAAGGAGTCATACTGAATAGGTGCCAGAGGAGAGGGTGGATCTGGTACCAATGACTGCTCGAAGGGAGACAACTTCTCTGGTTCCTTTAGCTTCTTGGTTCTTTTTTCGAGTGGCTCCTTTGAATCACCGGTGCTCTTCTCCAGTTGTTTCTGCAGACCTTTACCTTTCTTTGGATTGGGGTCTTTCGAAGCGCCTTTTCCCTTTGCTGACTCGGTTTCTATGGAAGAACCTTTTCCTTTTACTTTTACTGACTCAGCATCTTTGGAGGGACCTTTGCCTTTCTTCAAGCCAGAATCTTTACCCTTCTTTGACTCAGCGTCTCTAGGGCCTGGTGAGGTCGAATCACCTTTACTTTTACCATTTGACACGGCCGAGCCATTACCACCGTTCAACGCTTTTTGCGACTTAGTGGGAACAGGTGTAGACGATCTCGATGTTGCTACACTATTGGAGGACGAATTGTTATTTGATGTGTGAGTAGAATTGAGCTTGGAAATTTTTCTTGAATTTGGAGCAGAATTGGTGTTTGATTTAGAACCGTATCCATTGCTTTTAGTGGGGCCTTTACTAAACTTTCCATTCTTGGACAGCTTTTGTTCCTTCTGCTGCTTGCTTACTTCATTAGCACCCACAGCCTTGATAATATTCCCACTCTTGAGCTCCTTAGTTGCTTGTATTTTTTCAAAATAGAACTCCCTTCTCTCTTGGGCTTCCTTTTCCATTTGAGGCGTAAGGGTCTTTGTTCGTCTAGAGGGCTTCAGAGAGTCCCTTCCTTTCTTCTTTCCTGAGCTCTTCTTAGGAACAAACTCTGTCAAACCAAGTAGCGCTGACAAAAAAGTATCCGAGTCCTCTGGCACAAACTTGATAGAAGGATTCTGCTGCTGATAACCCGGCAAACAGAGTCTGCAGACTATGTGCTGTTTTCCATCACCGTTGCCTACCAGTAGTTTCTTTGTGTTGTGACACACCTGACACTCGATGTGACGAAGCTTGTAAAATTGGTCTATTTTTTTGAAGAAAGACCCGTTGCTTAACGAATACTGTGCATCGGGCGCTTCTTCTTTGCTGAGACATGCCTGACATAATAGTTGCATGTCATTGAACCCAAACCTTAAGATCTGTAGCTGATGAATGTTGTTATCGCTGCACAGCTCACAAACAATAAGTTCATCTGATTTGTCGTATTTGACGGACTTGTGCCTCGTAGACGTTAAATGCTTTGTGATGTCAGCATTGCTGAACCCTGTTTTGCACGTGCAACAAGTGATAGAGGACATGCAGTATCAATAACAAAATTGAGATGAGTTTTTAGCGCGAGATGAAAGAAGCCAAAACCATATATGAAGATAAGGGCTCTTGCATATTGCGCTACTATGATAGACTATATTGTTTCTACTGTGATGCTGTGATAGGCTAAGTTGGTTCTATTGTGATGCCTAAACTTGATGATGCTTTCTTTGCAGCTCGAACGTAAATCACCGATAACTACGAGTTCTTGTATTGGCTTCGTGTTGGAAGAAGGATGGGTCCTGGTGTATGGGTCCTGGTGTATGGGTCCTGGTGTATGGGTCCTGGTGT